>BGNK01002531.1:31807-97292 GCA_003297005.1 Symbiodinium sp. clade A Y106 | reverse complement strand
CCACCCCCCCACGAAGATAACGAGCTGGACGTGACCCTCGAAGATCCGCTCAAGCAGATATTTGGGATAACTAGTCGGTCGACCGGAGCCGCCTCACCAAGGAGAACACCGGTGCGTGCAATGGCCAGTCGGCCGGCGGCCTTGACACCACCCCCGTTGACTTAACCAAGGGGGACCTCCTCTGCACCTTCTTCAAGTTCCCGACCAGCCTCGAGACCAACTACGCCGTGTACAAGTCCAACGGGGGAAACCCCAGCCCCTGAACAACCTGAATGGGTTTTGCCACCTCCTGTTCGGCCCAGAGCTCCAGGTGTGTTGAAGGGACTGACACCTTGACTTCGACCAGCTCCTGGAAACGTGCCAACCACCCGGAGGACAGGAGCAAGTGGACACCCAAGACAACGTCGAGGCCGATGCTCAAATGGGGGAACCTGACGTCCGAGCTCTGCTCGAGCCCTTGCCACCAGGCTGGACAGCAGAGCCTAAAGCCTGGAACAGGGGACTTCACCCTCACAGCGACGTCTTCGAGGACAACTTCGACATGGACATGCCCAGTGAGGAGGAAACCGGGGAAAACCCCGACAATGACTCTACCCAAGCTTCGGGAATGGCGCCTCCATCCCCGGTGGGACCGCCACCGCAGCTGAGTGCTCAGCAAAAGGCCCGCCNGGTAACCGGGGAAAACCCCGACAATGACTCTACCCAAGCTTCGGGAATGGCGCCTCCATCCCCGGTGGGACCGCCACCGCAGCTGAGTGCTCAGCAAAAGGCCCGCCTACAAGCACTCCTCAAACAACGTGACGAGCATGGCAGAGCCCCTTTTGGCCTAGACGAGTTCAACACAGACGCTGAAATGTGGGCCGCCTACCGTCGCAGCCAAAAAGCTTCCTACCGCGAATACCGAAAAAGGGAGCGAGTGGCAGGCACATGGACCAAGGACCAGCAAAGAGGGGGACACACCCCAAGGGGCAGAGAACGCTCGCCACTTCCTCGACGACGCCGACATCAAGATGGNCCGAAAAAGGGAGCGAGTGGCAGGCACATGGACCAAGGACCAGCAAAGAGGGGGACACACCCCAAGGGGCAGAGAACGCTCGCCACTTCCTCGACGACGCCGACATCAAGATGGGGGAGTTCCCTACGGTGAGCAATGAACAGGTGAGGGAGGCTGTTTTTCTCTCAAGCCAGGGGATAGCCCCCTAGACGCAGGCCAAGTGGTATGCATGTGTAACATACTCAGATCAGCTGGACGTTTTTCCTCAGTTCCCTTCCTTTCTCGCATGGGGGTGAAACCCCCCCTTGGAAGTGCTCTTCCAAATTTCTTTTTGACGGGCCGCTGGAGCCTCCATGATCCTTACCTGCCGTGCCCCCGCTCGGGGCGACAGAGCTCACGCTCTTTACTTTCAATTCGCTTACTTCCTCTTTGCGCGGTCTTTCTATTGTTCTTGCATGAACGCCGGGCTCACCAAAATCAAAGTTCCCACGAATGGCGGGGAAAGTTCCCCCGTGCCATCACAGCAACGAAACTGACTACGTGTACTTCCTTGTTGTCTGATAGACGATGTTTCCCAGTTGCTGATGGCTGCCTTATGCAAACATTGCATTCGGAGCCGTGGGCCGCCATGTAACTTTCTCGTCCCGCACCTGTCGGGGGCGCACAAGCGCGCGGTGTGGGGGTCAAACCCCTGCACCATAGCCCTGGCGAAAGAAAGAGGCCAGTGCATAGCTCCAGCAGGGGGGTTTCACAAAGGATGCAAGACCCAGTGCGCGCGCGCGCGAGGGAGGGGTCCGCCTCTCCTTGGCTGAGTGCAAGCAAGAGAGAGGGCGCAAGTTTCCGAGAGGTTTTCGGGCGGCTTTTGCGCAGCTTTTATCAAGCTGATCTAAGCTCTCGTCTCGATCCTCCTCTAGCCTTCCTGCAGCTTTTCTGTAGCTTTGTCGTGGCTTTCGACGGCCTCCCTGTAGCTTTGTCTGTAGCTTTCTTGCGGCTTGTCTGTAGCTTTTCTGTAGTTATTCGGTAGCTTATTTTTTCAAACCAAGGGTTCCAGGCGTCTCCAGGCACATGGCCGTCCTAAGCCCAGATGACGGCAGCTGCTTATCAGCCAACATACTTGTACTTTCATTGCGTTCTTCCAACCACGACGGTGGACATCTGTTTCCATCACTGGGTCGTGTTCAATGCTCGTGTGTTACCTCCCATTTCGGACATGTATACCTTGGAAGAAAGACAGCGTTTGGACGCCTTACATAACGACAGCCATCGTGTCGACACAGCCAGACTTTGGGCCATCGACAGCAGTGCAAATCTTTGCCAGTATTTGCCAAAAGGTGGGAAATCAAGGGAAAGGACTAGCTGTCCAGCTGATCCCGCTCGACAGTCAGAAGAAAGCAACGCCAGAGAAAACGAGAGAAACCCATGTGCAAGATTTCCAGCATACCCAGGATCGAAGCAACCCACGAAAATGAAATCAGTCATGAAAGACACCATGTCAAAGTTGAATGGAGGTTACATCACGAAGATCGAGGAAGTCGCAGGGGGCGACGAGGCTCTCGCAAGAGTTTGCGAGGCAGGATCGGGTGGTAGCCGGGATCTCTATCACATCCTTGGTGTGGCCCGTTTCACACAAATTTGGTTAGATCCTATGTTCCGAGTACTAGCGCTAGCCGTGCGTGCTCTCAGTTTGGAAGCTTGGATTGGCCTGGTTTCAGATGACTGTGCGCTCGAAGGTGACCTTTGAAGGTCGTCACGGGAGGCACCCGCGATGCTCCGTGCGCGCGAGACGCAGGAAAAAGCGCAGTTCCGCTCCGTTCATTTCAGGCTTCCAGTGGTGCTGTGGTACCCCGAAGTGGCGCTGGTGACCCGACTGAAGCGAAAGGTAAAGTGCAGCTTCACCCGGCCAGTGTAGATGACGAGACACAACGGTGTCGCGCGGTTTCTGATGCTCAGCCGTGGTTGTTGCTCAGCCAAAGGAGATGGTCAAGCCACCTTCATCGCTGCTTGAGGTCTGGGTTCCCGCTGTCAGTGCGAACTTCTAGGATTTCGGCTTGTCATTAGTTCCTGAGATGTCCTGTGCGCCGTGCAGGCCATGCAGAAGTTAGACACTGCAGAAGCCGAGCTCAACAGGCTCCGGGGAGAGTTGCAGGCCGGGGCAGACCTTCGTCTCAGCTCATAGCATCCTGGAGACTTCGCACTGTCCACAGCCGTCTTCCAAGTTCGTGCTCCTTCCGAAGGCGCTAGCTGTGAGAAGCGAGTTCTGTCCTGCCGGAGGCTGCTCGAAAAGATGAGGCCATGCGACAGCAGGCGCAGTTTGGGACCCAAACTTGTGAAGTTCCGATCGCTTGGCGCAGTTCCTGCTTGGAGAGCTGAGTTCCGACCGCTTCTTCGCCGCAGGAATGGATGGCGACCGCACAAGGGAAACTTCCTCGGCCGCCGCCGATGCGCGACACGTGTGCCGCGGAGGAAAAGGATCCTGGGTGGGCACCCCGAATCGGACCCCAGCAATGTCAGTAGAGCATGGCAATCAGTTTAGCAAATCACGAAAGGCAGCTCTGTGGAGCTTGGCTTTGGCATTCGCTTTCCTGCTGGACTGCGCGTTTTTTGTTGCTTCGACACCGAGAGAATGCAATGTGACTGCAGCTACAGGGCTCTGAAAGGGCGCGTAGAGACTTGCAGGGTGGAAGCTTCCCCAAAAAGCGCTGCACTCGGTCAAGAGCTGTGCCTTCCTGCGGGATGCCATGACGCCGTTGTTCAGCGAGGTGCTGGACAGACTGCGCTGTGCAACCCTCAGATTGGTTTTGCATAAGCAGCAGGAGCGTGCGAGATCGATGTTGTGTGAAGAGAGGCCTTGGCATGTTGATGGCCGCAGCTGGATCATGCAGCACGCGCAAGGCACACTGATGAAGATAAAAGCATATCGATGCACTCGCACATGTTATCAATGCATGCAGGGAAGCGCCGTAGAGTGAACCTGGGTTTTTTGGCCGACCAGTGCCTAGTGGGCGAAGGTGAAGGTGGATTCTTCTTACTTCTTCCTTCCACACGAATGCCCCGCATAAGACCTTGCACTGCTCACCTTGCTCAGAATTGCTTGGACAGGAGGAAGTCAAGGTGCGAGGAGTGACACCTTAAGACGCTCCCCGGACATGCTGGGCCGTTCTCGGTCAGCACGTCGCATTTGCTGCCCGCTCAGCATTTGCTGCCCGCTCAGCCTGCAAGAAAAGGATCTTTGCAAGGAGTGGGCCTGGCGAATCGGTCCCCAACGCTTGTCGAGCATCGCAGTTGTTGTGCTAAATACGTTTTTGGCTTTCCTGTGCAGCTTCAAGGACACAGAAGCCATGCGTGCGTGACAGCTGGAAACTGGCAATGGGTCCTATGGAGCCTATGAGTTCGTCCATCCATCCATCCAGCCATCCATCCGTCCATCCGTCCATTCCTTCATCCCTTCATCCCCAGATCCAATCAAAGCATCAAAACATCCAGTCCGAGCGTAGCATTCGCGATGGTACTCGCATTGCCTGTGCAAGAGGGCGCGCTGCCCGCTGGCAGGCATCGTAGAACAGAGACTGTAAATAGCAAGGTGGCAGTCCAGAATGTCGCAGAGCTTTTCCAGGCTGACGACAGGGGTGCGGTCATGGGAGGATGTCCCAATGTCAGCCAGGCACAGCCCACACGGCACTGTAGACTGTACAGCTTGCTTGGAAACTGGCCAGCAGGTTGCAGCGAATGATGGTCAGCTGGATGACCAACTCCCTGATGGGCCTAATCTTGGCTGCAACCTTATTCTCGTGGAATGGGGGGAGCACCATGAGTCATTACTTCAGTGGCTACATCGAAACAGGTAGACGGACATCGGCACTCCTATCATTTTGGGAATCTCAGGCCAGGGTCGGTGTGGCCACCATGAAAGCAGCTCCGCTGCTGTCGCTGCTGGTGGTCCTTCGGCGTAGTTGGCGCTTGAATCAGATCATGGTGCGGACGCACAGGCTGGGGCCCATGTTCGCAAAGAGTGCGCATGAGTGGCAGCCGGGAAGGTCCAAATTCTGGATCTTGACGCGGTCCTCTCTGGAGCTCTGGGCTCTTTTCGAGCTGGCCTTCTGGATCTACTGCAGGCGGGAGGAGCGTGAGCCCAGGGCGAAAGAGCGCACGAGACCCACGTGCCAGGTGGAAGAAGCGCAGCCTGGAGGCCAGGCGCGCCTACGCCCCGAACGTGCTCTGGAAGTCGCCAGGCGAGAGGCCGGGGAAGGGATCGAGCCACTCGAAACCGAGCTTCGAAGAGCTTCCTGCCGAATTTCCGGCACCGTCAGCTTTCCGGTTCCGGTGCGGGGCAGGATGCGTCTGTTGGAGAACTTCTTGTCCAACACGGCCTGGGCCCCAGAACGTGATGACAAACAGCACTATCACTATCTATATATATATATATACAGATATAGACATATAGGTATATAGTACAGAAGTTTCGTCGATGACACGATGAACACCCCCGAATGTTGTTGAGGAGAGGATCCATGCTGGCCAGGGCTGGGCCGGCAACAAGCGTGCCGCTTGGACCGTACTTCTCTCCGCAGAGGTTTAAAGGCTATCGATGGTCCGATGGTCGGTTGCCGAGCAAGGCAGCGAGGAAGTACTCGTGAATCCTGTTGCACGAATTGCTTTGGTGCTTAACTTAGGACGTTGCTTCTCGATCTTGTAGCTCTAGTGCTCTCTCTGGTTTTCGATGTATCTCCGGGAGGCTACGCGCACAGGGGCTCTCCAATTATTCAGCTTGCCTCCTTGAGGATCGGCAACGCCGCGCCTGGGCAAAGCATGCCCCGCCCTCAGATGACTTGGGGTGTAAGTAGCTGCAAGCAGCTTCCGAGCCTCTTATCAGCTCTCTCCTTCCCTGTTTGATTTTCTATTTCTTCTTGCGCAGGAAGGCACTGGGCTTTTCAACTTTTGGAGTCGCCACAAGCGCAGACCGTCGGATGGCAAGGACTTGCATCAGCAGCGTCAGCTGCAATTCTCACACCCCGCGCTGCCACAGCTGGATAATGTTTGCAATTTCGAGTTCGATTCCCCAAGACTTCTGCAAGAGCCGGTGCGTTTCTCCCGTGGGCCGCTCAAGATTCTACGTCAGGGTGTACACGAAGAGCAGCTTCTGCATTTCGGATTAGAATGTTTGTTGTAGCACGAGGATTGCGTATTGCCGCACGGCTGCAAGATGATTAACATTTTGCTTGAAGACATATTACTTGGCCAGGAGGCGAGGGCCAAGCTGATGTCCGACCCCTCAGCTGCACCCTCAGCAACGAAAGCTGATCACTGCAACACCCGAAGGAGTGAGGCCGATGGGATCATCGCATCGATGTCCAGGTTGAGAACTTCCTCCGCCTGGCTGATGAACCAGAACCTGGATTCTGGTACCTTCCAGCCACGAGCGCGCCGAAGCCGGCGGCTTCCTGGCTCTCAGATGGGTTCTTCGCGACTCCTTGAGGTTTTTGGATCACTGCGTCCGAACGAAACTTTGAAATTAGTCCGAAGACAACTCTCAGGCCGCCAGGCCTCGTCCACCTGCACTGCGGCCGATATGTGGGAGGCCCAGGCAGTAAACCGACTTAGCGCGTGCTTATCACAGATTTGTGCTGCTACGAAAGGCAAAGGCCTGATTGAGCATCAGCTTCATCTTGAACCCACTTCGAACATGCAGTTCGTTGGCTAGCAGTGCAAGGAAGCTGTTTTCTGTCCTTTCCAAGGCCAGGCCCCGTCGGTGGAGAACCTCCTCCGCTTGCGTGAGGCTCGCCGAATAGCCACCACACACCATCCTTTTAAGCTGGAGCATGTCCGCGCCTTGAGGCAGCGTATGCATGGTGTATGAAAATGTGTCCGTGTTCGTTCTGGTGTGCGTGGTGTGGGTGTATGGGTGTGGGGGTGTGGGTGTCTCTGTGTCTCTTTGTCTGGGTGTTTGGGTGTCCGGGTGTCTGAGTGTCTGGGTGTCTGTGTGTCTGTGTGTTTGTGTTGCGTGCATGCATGCATGCATGCATGGATAGATAGAAGGACGGATGTATGTACGTATCCTGGCATGTGCTTGTCTGCCTGTGTCTCTTCCCTCGCGCTCTCACTCTCCCTCTCTCTCTCTCTCTCCCTCCCCCGCTCGGTCTTTCTTTCCCAGTCTGTTATCGAGCTATAGCCATATAGGTAGGCGGACAGGGCCGGGGGGTCAAGGCGGCAAGGCAAAGTCGCGGATTGCGCACTCCCGGCAGGCCGACGAAGCCGGAACCCCACGCAGCCCTGGAGAAGTGGACTCCCGGCAGCATGGGAGAGCATTTGCTGACCACACTCACGCGCAAGAGTCAGCCACGCTTGTATCTGAGGACGTACAATGTTTGAAGCATCTGGAGCTCTGCTCATGGAAGCTTGACTGCACTGATGCTCCAGCTAGTTTTTCGCGGAGTGCGGATTTGTTACCATCTGCTGAATTTATTGCCTGCTAGTAAACCCCAATCTTCGTAGCTCACCTAATATCTAGTCTTGACGTCTGCGGCTGAGTGGTGCTGAGGTTTTCAATACTGTCCGCAGGCAAGAGGGTGATTTGCAAAGACGTTCGCCTGATTGGCCGCCGCATGTCGGCATGATGGGAGAACGTTTAAAACAAGAATTGTGCCCGACCCAACATAGCAAGAGTTCATGCGAAGGGAGCCAAAAAAGCCATGTCCGAACGGGCAGACTGGGACTGCTGAATGCCTGAGGCGGAAACATAGAGCAATGGATCCTCTCCTATTTCTTCGATGGAGCCGAGTCTGCTGCGGAGCTCTCCGATCCTGAAGTCCTGGAGCTAGACGCCGCTCGTCTTCTGATTCGCATCTAACTCACCGGAGAGCGTGTTGTGGCTTGCGCGCCCGCATCCTTTTCGCCTCAGTGCTGTGGTGAGATTGTTCGGTATGCGCAGTGTTGTTAGCGGTTCAGTGTCAACAAGAACAGAATCTAGGTCCGTAGGGGTTCCTTAAAATGAGGGGTACCCAGCTTAGGGGTCCATGTGGTAAAGATCCTACCATGTTGGGTGCATGTTAGGGCCCGCATTTTTCAAAGTACTTTCCACATTTCTCGAGGAGCTGGTCGAGGCGGTCGCATCCTGGGCCGCTCTCCCTTTGAGCGACATGCCCAATTGGCCTGGAAAGAACGAAGGCTGCCACTGCCTCTTTGTTGGAGTTGTGGTAGCAACTCACACTGAGTTTCTACGGTGAAGTCTAAGCGCCTTGAAACTCAAGCGGAGCAGAAAAGCATCGTAGCTTCAGGAGGCTGTCAGGAGGCGAGGTGCAGCTAGACACTTCTCGGATGACTTCGTTGACAACATGCCAGGCTTAAGATGCTTTCGTCTGAGGAATGATCCGTGCCTGCCTGAGACTGACATTGAACTGCACCCGATTGGAGCCAGAGCATGTCACATGGAACATGAGCAGTTCCCTTTGGCTTGGGCCCCTCAGATTCCCGGCAGTGCATCGTCCACTGCTGGCATATGTGAACACTGCCCTGGTGGCACCGGCGCTGGGTCACCAGGCGGGTGTTTTCCATCAGCTCGGGATCCGCCAGACGTTCTCAGTGCCTTTTTGCCTCTGAGGCACTGAGCCTGTTGGGCTTCCACCCCTACCGGTCAGGAAGCACGGAGCCGCTCATCTGCAAAGAACAGACCCGCACCGCGCCCTTGGGCTTCCTTTCTTGACACGCCCTGCAGGTACTGGCTGCGACCTGCGGGCGTGCAGAGGCAAAGCGCCGGCGTCGGCCGGCCGCGCTTGCTGGAGCTTCTCGGACCACACCCCGCCTTCGCAGTAGCTTGAGCAATCCAGCTATCCCTTCTCCTCTGAGGTCTGGTAAGGCTCTCGTCTTTTGCCACGGAGTTGGAGTGGGGCCTGCAATGCGGCTGCCCCAATTCTGTCCTGCTGCGGCGTCCCGAAGAACCGTCAAGCATGCCAGGTGCCTCACCTTCCTGCAGAGGCTCACGAGGACCTTGGGCCAGGACGGGGAGCATTGGATGACTATTGGTGCCCTTTTTTCGTGGCAGAGCCTCGGCAAATCCTCCGCCCCTCCGGTTCACTGGTGTCCTCCCTTTCCCATTGAAAATGGCCAGATCTCCCTTTCCCCTGACACAGATCGTTGGACATTCCGGGTCGGCAACGCTATACGCCCGGAGACCAGAAACGCAGAACCACGATCTCGGATCGAACCAGACATCTTACGAATTCGATAAGGCTTGGCGACTCTAAGACGCAGATAGCCAGCCATTTACAGACGCAGGACCATCCAATCTTCCTGGTCGACACCGCCGGCATCTCCATGAGGTTTTCGGACGACGTCCCGGGGGCCCACGAGGACCGCCGGCAGACATAAAGCCATCTTTTGGCGGCGGCATCTTCGAGCGAGAGGAGAGACACTGAGAGCTCTGGTTCAGGTAGCTGCGAACATCCGGAACATGCTCCAGGCCAGCTTGCAGGGTGCACTCCTGAAGCTTACGAAGAGTCATCACTCTTCGGACGATGAAGGTGCCCGGACAGGTTTGGACGACAGAATCGCCTAAGGCTGAACAGAAGCCACAAGAGAGCTGAAGAACAGTTGCAAAGAGGCCGACAAAGATGCCTTCCTGTAAACACACAATCGATCTGAACACGTTTGCCGTGGCTGCAGCTTCTTATTGTCATGTTTCATTTTCCGTTTCCTTCGTGCTTTCCGGCTGCTTGCAGTTCTTGCAAAGCCAATTTGTCCACAGACTGCCCACCTCCAAACACCCAAAGAGTCCAGTCCCTGACATTTGGTTGTGTTGACTTCTTCACGGTGCACACTACGGAGAGCGAGGGAAGCCCCAAAGAAGCCAACGCTGCACCGGTTGTCTCTGTGGAGGTCTGGGGCCTGCAGGAGGCTCACTTCATAGGCCACTCCTTTGGGGCCTTCGTGGTGGCCTGGGTCCTGCGCTACGCGCACAGCTGCGTGGCAAGGCGCCAGGGAGCCTGAGAGCCTTTGTTTTGAGCGTTTGATGGAGCGACGCTGCTGGGAGGACCACGCTCATCGACCCCGTCTGCTTCTTGCTGCTCAAGGTGCTCGTTCAAGGCCATCAAGTGGCTGCATTGCACACGACTCTAGGTTGCCGGAGTGAGCCATGAATGGGTCGGGTACATTTGCTGTAAGACCAGTGTGCAGGCCACGAGCTTCAACAGGTTCGACATGACACCGGCATGGACCCGTTCCTTGATCAAATTTCCGCCTTGTGGAGCATGCTAACTCCAGCAGCAAACGCAGAGCATGGATGACAAAACCGGCATGTGCAGTTGAGCGATGCATTTGCGAGGATGGAGATTGTGCTGAAATACTTCGTTATGACAGAGCTTTTCATCTGCAACTTTGTCTGCCGCTGCTTCTTCTGGGAAGAGTCACATCTGGACTCTAACCTGCATGAAATGCCGCAATTCATTGCATGAAGATGGTGCGGAGTTGGTGACCATTGACTTTCTACTGCAGTTGAGGACATGCAGGACTTGGAAGGCACAAGCCGGGCATCGTCGAGAAGACTTGTTGCTTGCAACGCACAGCTGAATCCTACTTCTCTGAGCTCCGCACTGCTTCAGCCGTGCTGTGGAGCTCCGGTGTGGCAGGCACTGCAGCCCTCATCGTTCTGGAGTCTGAAGATCTTGTTGTCCCGACCTACTCCGTGCGAAGCCTCGTCTACGCGGAGCAGCGGCGCAGGCCAGAGGGCCCACCATCGTGAGCTGTCCTGGAACCGAGCTTCGTCGATTCTGCATAGGGCCAAGTTGACGGAGTCGGCGCGACCTCAGGCGGGAAATCTGATGCGGGCAAAAAGCGATGTGCAAAGCATCGAGTCTAAGCCAAGGCCCAGCTGGAGCTGCACTGGATCGAGGACCAACCGCATGCAGGCGAGGTTCGGTTGTTGCGTCTGACTTACAGCTGATGTGGTTCAGCCATGTTTTGCTCTGAACTGGAAGGCTTTCTGCTGGATGCAGTGGCCAATCAGGAAGTATGTGAGCAGCTCCAGGCATTCCATGAGTCGTGACGGTGGGGCATTTGCGTATCCTCGCCGCTGTTTGAAACTTCCGGCGATGTCTCCAAGGTCAGGCTTGCATCTAACTTACTTGTGACTTGTGTGTTTGCATGGTTTTTCAAAGAACTGAGACATCTCCGCTGTCTTATGGGAATGCAATGGTTTTACTTGCCCAAAGCGGCATACAACATTGCACTTTGTTTAATGGTCTAGGGATGCTGCCAACTGCCTGTCCGTCCTTACGCTCAACACGGATTCTTCTGAGTTTGAAGTTTGGCCTCGAAGCATCTCGCAGCAGAAAGTACCCCCAAGGCTGAAATCATCGAACAGGCAAGACCAGCACAGCTGCCCTGACACGGTGGCTGCTTCTGCCACGAGCACACAACCGTTAGGGGCTTCCAGCACATTTGCGCGGCTTCTAGCGGTGTAAGACTGCTGGGGCATTGTACAGCTCTGACCAGTGCCTTTAGCCGCCGTATCCAGATTGAAACAACAGCGCCGCCTGCTGAAATGCATCTACAGCGGCTCCTTCTCCTATTTCCGTTTTGGTCATTTCTTCCAACCTTTCGCGATAGACTTTTAAGCAACGGATGGCCTAGCTAGCTGGACACTCACAGCACTCTCAGCATGTAGGAAGTCATGCAATGCACCCCCGGGCACCAATGCACTAGTCCATGGATCATAGCTGTTTGAAGGGAGATCAGCTGAAAGAGTGGAGACCCCGAAATCACTTTATGCTCCCTTGTGCGGGCGCCAGCGATGGCTGAAAGTTTCTTCTCCTTTGCGCGGCTGCCATCTCGAATTTCTGCGAATCGGAGGGCATGTTACGGAAACCCAAGAAGATATCAACAATGCCCAAGTTCCTATGACCGGAAAACCTCAGCGTTGTTCTATGAGATCTCAAGAAGCCTTGCGAAAGGAAGTTCAGGAGTTTTGGTCTTAGAAGCGCTTAGGCATGCGGGAGAATCGCACCCCAGCCTCATAGTCACAGCACAAAAGGTCCGTTAGCAGTAGCTGAGTGCATGAGCGCAAGTCTCGCTAGCAAGACCTTCGCGCATTGGGTCATGGGTCGGCGCCGCGACCGAGGCGGGGATTGGGTGAGGAATTTCCCTACTCACTACACAGTGGTGCCTCGCATAAGTATTCGTAAGCCACCATCTTGATATGACCACGATCACGACGGCTGTTTGTGCAAGTCATGCCGCAATTCTCTTGTAGTGACTAGAGCTGCTGCAACAACCATGGACAACGTCAGCACCACCGCCACCACCACCACCAACAAGATAAAGAAGAAGAAGAGGACGAAGAAGAGGGGGAGCAACAGCGTCAACATAAACAGCCACAGCAGCAGACTACCGCAACGGCAGCAAAACAGCAACGCCAGCTGCGACTGCACAACCGCAGGCAAGAGAAGCACGGCACGGCAATGACAACCGCAATCATGCAAACATCAGCAAGCCTTCCATTCCAAACAGCCGCCTCCAACTCCCCTGCCCTGCGTCCGCAACAGACAGCTGGACGGTGATCGGATAATGGTGATGCAATGCGATGCTTGCCCAAGTAAACTGAGAACCGTAATGATAGTCAACATCCTACTCATGAGAATCATGCCGGGTGTCGCACTTTGCAGCTCTAGATTGTCATTCGTGCTGCCACTCTGATGATTGTGATGCGCTCCCAATGCTTGTAGATGTGCTTACGTTGGTGGGGTTCGTTTTATACACGGGGCTCATCATAAGGTTCATCGACAAGATCATCCTTGTCATCGTCATAAGCATATTATCATCACGGTCCAATTACAGCCACCATCATGACCGCAGCATCACCGTTACCACCAGCAGCGGCGTCATATGATGTGGTAAGCTGTGTGGAGGAGGCACTTACACACGACGCCACGAAGCCAAGCATGAACAGTGAGCAACATCAGCAAAGTCACAGGATTCGCGTCTCTCACTGTCAGAAATAATATGGGTGGCTTGCAGCGAACATACTGAGTCATACGACTATGCACAGTATGCAGTATGTTACTAAGGTTCATGATAAGCCAAGTACCATAATGCGTATGAGGCAAGCCGCGGAGCGGAATGGAAAAAAGAGAAGAGACCATGCACATCGAAAGGATGAACCGTTCGAAAACATGAGCTAAATCAACAACATGAAAGCATGTGAACGCACTACTGGGCATGAAGGTAAGCCCAGCGGCTAGCCTGAATCATAATTTTTATAATGCGATGCTATGCACATGAAATGCTAGGTAGGGAGGTATTACTTGTGAATCTCACTCATCTTGAATGCGATAGCCTGATGGTAAGCATAGTGATAGTGAGCGCAGAATGAATATGCGAATAGTTCAATGTACATAGCAAGTAGCTAAACAGCATCTCCATGACCAGTGCGGGTCAACTTGGTAAAAGGATAGCTTGAGGGTTGTGCACAACATGTGGGGATTGAGGCTGTCTTCTCTGCATGTCTTGCAGCCAAGACAGTCTTGATTCGATGACTCTCTTCTCCAGAAGTCGTAGCAACAACAGCGGCCACTATGGTGGTCGACGCTGTTATCAGTGTCTTTATGATGGCAATCGCGCTACTCTGTGAGGGTTACACCGGCTGTGCTTTATTGCAACCTGTTCCTGTTGATACTCCGAGTCCTACTCTTCTTCGTGATGCTGCTGGTTGGCTTGCAGTCCTGTCCTGGCATTCCTACCTTTGCGGCTGCTTAGGGCTGCCTCTTGTGGAAAGCTGTGCAACTTTCTGTGCAGTCAGGTTACGGAGGTTATGGTGGCTCCTGGGACGACAGGCATGTGCTGGGTCAGCAACCGATTTTTTCTAACAGCCTTCCACTATCTCTGCTGAAGTCGCACAGCTTAATGCTAAGACGTGGGTTTTGACATAAGGAGACTCCAACGAAGGGAGCCGTACGGAAGCAAGACTGTTCAAGACTTCACACCATACGGAGGTGGGAGGAGCCCCGACTCCAGTGGGTGAAAGCAGGCCAAGCACAAGAGAATGGCGAGGTGGAGGATCTCTCGCTGTGACCATGCTGCCGTGCATCGCAATCCAATTTTCGCACAATTGAGCAAGCATTGGCTGTAGGAGCACTCAAAGGGTGGCAGGCCAAAGAAGGTTATCGCCTTAGCAAAGCAGTGCGCATACTCACAGGCTGGCAACATCCCTTGCAGAAGAAATCGCAAGCCATGCCAGTGGGACGTCAGTTGCAACTTAGGACGGCAAGAATGGACGTCCTGACGCTCCTCAGCACAGACTGCGCTTGCACTTCGACGATGCCGACACTGCAGGAACCCCATTCAGCCTTTCACAGGCTCCCGAGATGTGGTAAAGGAATCGAGCGCTCCTTGCTGCTATGGCATTATTGTGGCTCTACCAAAGGACCGTGAGAAGTCTGTGGTGCCAAGGCCTTCATCCTCGGCAGGGGCGGCAAGACCAAGCACAAGATCGCGAGAGTCTCCGGCATCCCGGCCCAGAGAGTCAATCAGAATCAGGGTTCGGCGGGGACACATCTTGGGTATATGACTATATGTTGTAGATTCTTGGACGATGTCCTGCTGCGGGACTTTAGTCGCCGGCCGGCACCAGACAGGAGAAAGGTCTTCGTGTTGTTGCAGGCATCGCTTCTCTTGTCAGCCCAAAGTTAAAGTCTGCAAGACCCGTGTTCCTTGGTTGGAGCAGCAACATCGCATGTTCATGCAGCCATGAAATCTCAGGCGCACGGCTAGAGCTTCACGAAAGGCCAATGGGGGAAATCCGGACACATGCGACAGCCAAAATTCAAGCTTGTGCACTCTGTTTCGCCAGGAATAATACAGTCGAGGTGACTGGTTCCGAAGAGGCCATGTGGTGCTCTGTGAAGAAGTTATTTCAACTGGAAACAGGTGTCACTGGGTCTTGGCCGTGATAGGAAGAAGCTGTGCTGGATGTAAGTTCGCAGGCATGTGCAAGGGCGAAGAAGTACATCTCCCTCGCCAGAAGCTGAGCACCGCAACTTGCCGAAATTGTGACCTGCTTGGTCTGCTTTCGGAAGCTCCGAGGTGCAAGCTCAACGTGTCGGGCCCGTGCACGTGGACAATGGCCATGCGGCTCGCTCAGCAGCCCATGTGCCGTAGACGTGCTGAGACATGCTGCGACTGCTTTAGTCTGGCCAAAGTCGTCATCATCCTGCCAGGATGACGGAGATCTCACCATGATGGACGTCCCAAACAACTGTGTGGCCTTCGTGACAGGCTGGGCAGTGGTTTGCAGGTTCTCGAAACCGTGTACTTTCGGGATGGCCTCTCGGACTCAGCATAGTCTTTGTCCGAGATGCATCATTGCTTATTCCTGGCTTCTGCATCCTTCTGCGTTTCCCAGCCTCAGGCTCTGGAGGAAACTTCCTGCGCGCGTGCGAGGAGGCAGAAGCCACGCCCGTGGAAGCTGCGACTGATTAGCTAATGCTTTCTGCCTGGGCAGGAGTGGGGAACGCTAATGTTCTTCTGCGACTACCAGACCCCATCCTTAGGCCGGAGTGGGCTGCATCAAGGCAGGCAGGAGGCCGAATTCGGGCTCAGAGCGCTGCAAGGCCCAGGGCTGGAGCGAGAAGGACCATCTGAACGCTGGGTGCTTGGGAGTTCGAGTCCCCTCTATCGGTGTATCCACTGCTTTCCTTTGCACACATCTGCCCACCAGAAACGACCCTCGACACTGGAACACAGTGCTGCTGAAGGCCTGGCCATCTTTGGTCCTCCTTGGGGCCGTGCTGGGGCCGAGCTGAAGATCATGGCTGCCATCGAGGCAAAGCTACCAGGCTCGGATCCTTGGTGTGTTGTGCTCTGTTGCAGTTAACGAAACTTTTGGTTGCATTGTGCTCCGTCGAATGGTACTGCGGCATAGTACTCCGCCATGTTGCATATTCCTATAAATACCTAAAGCTTGTCCTTCGAAATCTTGCGGTGCGTGACAGCATGTTGCCTGAAGCCTTGAGCTTTATTCTCAGTACATGTTGGAGATTAGATGCGATGCCAGCTTTGGGGCGGATGTCCCGAAGGACACTACACGCGCGAAGTTGGCGACACGCATTCAGAAGAGGAGTCTTTGCCGCATCCGTCCGTTTTTGAGCGCTGCCCTTGATTAAGAAGGGATCCCAATAATGGAGAGATATGTTCCGCCTGTGAAACCCGCATCGACGGCAAGCCAAGCTTGGAGTCTCTGACAGGAGGGCTGGGCCATCGACACCATGCCACTGACAGGCCCAGACCGAGCATGGGCTCAACCCCCTTGCCGAGCAAAGGTGAAAGCTTGTGATCACGCTGAGCTTTTGTGAAACTAAGCCTGCTGGCACGTCAACTCATGACTCGAAACAGTCCACCCTACCAGTAGCAGATAGACGTCAAACGAAAGCAGTTCATGGAGCCCGTTTGGTGGATGACTTCAGTGCTGGCGCTGCACACGAAGATATGCGGTTAGTGCTACGTCGGAAAATAGCGCGGGCAAGCCAATTCCCAAGTGGCTGGTTTTCTTACATCCACAGTCATGAAACCAGAAGATTACCAAGTAGGCTGTGATGAAGATGCAGAATCCCTTGGGCGCAAGAGTCTGAGTCGGGGGATGGAAGGCTGGACTCATAATCCGCCCACCTCTTGTGCCTAGGAGTACAATTAGAATCCGTGTCTGCCACGGTTCGGAATTCCAGCAGTCTGGCGAGGTGACGAGCTGTCCTTCGCCTTGGGGAAGGAGGGGGCAACGCGACGAAAGCTGGCTAACGCGAGTGGCGAGGTGCTGAGTAGCAGTGCCCATACTTCTCTTTGAAGTTGGCTTACGCAACAACGGCCCATGGTGCCGTAGATTTCCTATGTCCATGCACCCGACCTCCCGCCAAACTATGCCCAAACCTGTCAAGTCATGAGCCAGTTCGGTTTGGTTACATGATTATGTCGCATTGCATCAAAGCTGCCGAGGCTGCATCCTGGAGTACATTGGCAACATTGCCTACATGGCCGGCATTCGGGCCGAACGACAGCGAGCGCGGGACCACTTGTCTCGACCTGTGCCAGACCTCGTAGAGTAAGGCTAGCCTGAAGCCCTGGATAGTCCAGAGCTCGAACTTGAACCACTTGGACAGAAAATGTTATCTGTAGTGCTTGGGCCCGGGCCTGCACTGCCTTCATCACCCGTCCTCACAAAACCCTCTTCATCGACACACCCCCCTTCACCATCATCCTTATCACCACCAGTACTGTCACCGTCACCCTCGCCCGAACCAGAACCAGCAAAATTTTCACTGTCACATCGCCATCACCCGAAATTGCAACTTCGACACGTACTCATGGGCTACTGTGTGATGGCTTGTAGAGAGGGAGCGCTAAGATCGGACCTTGTAGAGTTATGTCATGGATATGGGTCTTTCGCAGTGCGACAGGGCTGGATGGACATCGACGGAAATGGCTGTTGTCGATGCCTGGTTGTCTTGCTGTTGCTGGGTTCTTCAGTACAAACACGACCAGCCGCTCTCCAAATAGCAGCAACTTGTTGGAAGCCTCCCCCAATGTTTTAAGTATTGCATGGGATGCTCACGTCAGAATTAGAATCAGGCACTTAACCCGCAGGACTACATCACCTGGCTGAAGCAACAACGCATTGGACCCGTCTACATTGACATTACCAGTCGAAGCGATGCCACAGAGGTGCCGGGAGAGGAGAGACACAGAGACTAAACACACTCGTCTTGTTTTGCAGGATGTAGCTTTGAGAGATGCTGCGGATGCAGCGGGTAATTGCTTCAACTTCGCCCGCCCACCTCTGGCCGCCCGGATCCCTTACAGGCGCTTGAGAAAGCTTAGTGTCCCGTCGTTCCTTGCAGGTGAAGGTGCCGCGGGAGCTGACTGGTATTCTCAAAGGCCGATCCAGTTCAACAAATCCTCCCGAATGAAGATCTGAAGATCGACAGCAGACTGATCCTAGATTCTAGATGCAGCGGCCAGCGCAGCGTTTCCCTTCCCTCGTGTTACTATTTTTCGGCGCATATTCGGTCTGAGAATGTTCGTTGCCGCTGTAGTGAAACGTTGCAGACTGTATAAGTCCTGTAGGGACATCAGATGTCCCTAAGTCGCTGGCAGGCACAACCCTCAGAGACATCGAGCACGAAACAGACACCTTCTGCTTCCTAGAGGGAGATGTGGACTCGTCTGCTACTTGTCTGCATTTTTCCAAGCACTGGCAATGGTTGCTAGGCCATGTGCAAACCAACTAGAAGGGCGTCGGTACAAGACTCTTGCCCCGCGACATATTGAAAACAAAGACACTCAGGACCGACTGCTCATTTTTGGTGCATCTCGGGGCCGACGTCAAGCTGAAAGGAAGGCGGTGCTGATAAGCGGCACGGTGAAGCTTTCATGCTCCTTCGTTAGCGAAGCACATATCGAGAATCCGGAAGACACTGCAGTTCCCCCACGGCTAGTGTTCGTGCAGGTGCAGGAGCTCATCAGGGCCCGGCCTCCACGACAACCGCAGGCGCAGAGCATCTCATAACATGTGGGTTGGGCGTTTGGGCTCATCCGAAAAGAGACAGCAACGAAAGCATGCAAGAAGCATTGAGGAGGAGCTCTTTAACGGGCACGGGAGCTATGGCCGTGACCTCGGATGTTGGTAGCGTGCAACCGCAAGCAAAGTCCCCTTCTCAACAGTCCGAAACCATCATTCCCTCGCCCTTTCATTCCTGTCCAAGCATACGTCTTTTTTGCTACGGTAGCTGCCCGAGACCAGAGGCAACAACGACGGCCAGCAGCTTACGAAGGCGGAGATCCGCACTGGTCAGGCGATCTGTGCCTCCATGGACAAGGCCCCGATGCAACGGACTTCTATGAGCCCTTTTTTCGGCTAGTAGAGAAGCTCAAACAAGCTTGAAGAGCTGTTGCAATGCGCCGCCAGTCCAGGAGAAGCTCCAGGCCATCCAGCAATCTTGCGGCGCTCGGCTGACTCAGCAGGGCACGGACAATGTGCAGCTCAGCTGCTTTGGTCGCTGCCACGGATTGATCGGTGCAGAGCACAGAGCTACAGCATCAGTTGCCAGCGGTCACCGCAGCTGATAATTTACTGTCGTTTTTTAGCAGCGAGGGCGGCAACATATCCTTTTCGCGCTTCCAACAGAAAAGGCAACAGGTTGAATGTGTGAGGATTCAAAACGGGAGCAGTAGTGATATAATAGGAAGGGCAAGTCAAAGATGCCTAGCATCAAGACTCGGGCTCACACGTTCATAGCAGGTCGCGGCCAAGGAGTGAAGTATCATAGTTGGCGATGGTCATATGCCCGCAGTGGCTCAACGACACCTATCCAGGTTCTTGCAAATACTGATGTATGCGAAGTATACTACTACTACTACTACTACTACTACTACTACTACTACTACTTCTGCTGCTACTGCTACTGCTACTGCTACTACTACTACTACAAACTCCTCCTACTACTCCTCCTACTACTACTACTACTACCTACTCCTACTCCTACTCCTACTCCTACTGCTACTGCCACTGCCACTGCCACTGCCACTGCCACTGCCACTGCTACTGCTACTGCTACTGCTGCTACTGCTGCTGCTGCTGCTACTACTACTACTACGACTACGACTACCACGACTACTCCTACTAGTACTACTACTACTAGTACTACTACTACTACTACTACTACTACTACTACTACTACGACTACTACTACTACTACTACTACTCCACTACTACGACGACCGCTACTGCTACAGCGACGACGACGACTGATAACCTGCCGATTCGCCTGAGTCATTGCCGTAAATGCTGACACAGAGCAATCGCTCAACGCGAAGAGACTCCGGTAACAGGAGCTGCGCGCACCTAGAGCCAGGACCGAATCGACGGAGTTTCCCGAGCCGTGCTAGGCTTCGAGATGCATGGACAAACCTGCTGCATCATGCTGCATCCGAGGTTGATCCAGGGATATGCCCAGCAGGTAAATCTGGCCGCTGAGCTTGCAATTTTGTGCGTGTGACTGCACTTGTGATAGCACGAGTCTCGAATCCTTGACGAAGCTGCGAAGGCAAAGAAGCAGCTTCAAGAGTACATCTTCAGCCTCAGAGTGGACGAGGACGGGAAACTCTCCTGTCAAGGAAAAGTGGACGGTCGCGAGTGTGTCACGGTGCGGTTTCGTGTCACCAGCCAACGATTGATAGTATCAGTTCAGGAAGGAGCACGAGTGAAACTGACTGTTGACAGAAAACTAAGGTTTCGGAAGGCTGGGTGAGGGGCCGAGGGCGGAATTGAAGCAAAGAGGGGCTGGGGACTTATTGTTCCATATCACGCGAATCATGCCGCACAAGCAGTCGCACGGACACGCACGTGCATGCACGCCGCATGTGCAGACGGACGCACAGACACACAATCGACGACATCTACAAGGAAAAAACACCCTTTTCAGCTGCAGTCCCTGGTTAAAACAAGGGCAGCTTCGCAGCTTTTGCCGAGCTTCTCAGCTTCGGTCGATCAGGTCCCCTCGAGTTGCCAGCCGAACCATCAGCAATCACACAGCTCCCGTTCGATTGCGATCAGGAAGACATGAATACCAGCGGAACTGCTTAGTCTGGCGATAAGCAGTCTTGACCAACCAACCTACTTGCCCTATGCTCGTTGCCTCTTTGTCTGCCTCTTAGTCTATCTCTCTCCATACGCAATGTGCGCAAGTCGAACGTTGCGTAGCTGAAGCTTTGCACTACACCCCCTTAGTTTCAGGATTCTGGCATGGAGCAAGTCAGTGTTGACCCGGCTTACCTGTTCCTGTCCAGGGCTGCCCTTTCAAGTATGTTGACAGATTCTTCACGATCTTGACCGAAGGAGTTTACGACCCCGAGCGGCGTCCCTTTCCACATCTTCATTGCCAAAGCAGCGGATGGCACACCTTCGATCTTGGAAGAGGCCCTGAGCACGGACGTAGATGAGAGCAAGCCTGCATCATCCTGCATCCGTTCACGGTAGTCCCTGCGCTTTGTCAATTGTCCGAAGGTCAGAAACCGAACTCGAGTTCGCGTGCAGGACGGGCCTGAAAAGCAAACCTGCCAAATCTGCGCTAGGGTCTCGACTTAATAGCCTTGAAGCCTTACTCGGTTGATTCTAGTTCTGTCGAGGCATTCTTACAAGTTGGAAGCATCATCGCAGGTGAAGCAGGCAGAGAAGAAGATTATCCTTTCTGGAATCTTCTCGGTGCGCAGCTGAGATGCCACGCAAAAGGGTCGTTGAACTTCAGTGTGCCAAATGCTGTTTCGGTCGTGTATGCCTCTGGTGCCGCACAAGGGCTAAGCATGCTCCAAGCTTGGACCACGTGCGTCACCGCATGCTTGACTGAAGTTTCGGCTCCCGTACCCCGAGGTCGTCTCGAACGCGCGCAAAGATCTGCAGACTTTTCTGAGCTCCTTCGTGACCCACGAGGCACAGTCACGTTGTGCTGAGAGCCTTTGGCCGCGTCTCGGCCCGTGGAGGTGCATCTGAAGAAGGAGCAGCTAGAGAAAGTTTCTGCATTGGGAAAGGAGCGCTTCCACAAGCTGCTGCTGGGCAGCACCGTATAGCCATACAACTTAACAGCAAGCCTCTTCGCAGTAGTTGCGAGGAAAACCTTCGTTGGCCGAGTGTTGGTGCCAGTCCTTTTTCGACAATCTTGCTTTGCAACAGACATCTCTAGGTACGAGTCCCCTCTGGTCACGCTCCGCATATCACTGAGGAACAACTTCCGGCATCTGGTCATGGCTCAGATAAACAAGGAGTGCGGCTTGACCCTGTCGTTCAGTCTTTCTGAATCTTTCTGATCCTGTTTGCCTCCGAATTTAGCAGGAGCAGCTGAAGCTGACCCTCTCTGGAGCTCCGGATGCTGTGAACGAGGCTCTTGTGTTTTACCTGAGTTAGTGCCTTCAAAAAGTCGTATCGTTGTACCCTAGATGTGGCTAGGGCCTCGGATGTTGCTGTGGGCGCAGGCTCGGGCAGAAGTCGATGGCCTCTTCGAGCAGCAGGGTTGGCCCATCCCATCTGCTGATTTGCACCTCGTCTGAACCGGACTCTCAGGGAGCTGCAAAGTACGCGCCGCCCCGGGTGCGCGAGGTCTCGACAAAGTACGCAGGGTCATTGGGTTGCGGGGCCTCCGGGATCAAATCCCGGTGCCGAGTGTCATGAGTCAGACCAGAGTGTGTGGCATTGGAAGACGTCCATAGATGCTTGGAAATCCCGCTGTCGGGCTTCCTCGAAGAATCTGCAGGTTTGCAGCGAAACACAGCATGTCTCGCAGCGGCGGCGCGAGCAAGCCCGATGCAGAAGGCGCGCACTCTCAAGACCTGCCCGTCTTCTAGAATCCTAGAATGATCATCTGTACCTTACTATAGTTATACTGATACTATAAGCTATATACCATAGCATAATGACTTTACCTTACTATACCATAGCAGGAATACACCGAACCTCCGAAGCCAATGACGAAGCCCTCAGAAGCGCTTCGGGGCCCCAGGCGGCGAGAAGGTCCGACGTGAGGGTGGGAAGACAGCCGAGATCCTTCAGCTAACCGCTCCCTGCCTCTTGCATTTAGTCCAAGACGGTTTAGGGCCTGTTGGGTCTGTGGTGGAGTTCGGGGTTTAGAAGTTTGTAGTTTTCAAGATGCTTTGGAGTTTTTCTCAGGTTTAGGGTTCGGGGGCTTGGTGCTTTGCTTCTGGCCACAAGGACATGGATTCGGCTTTCATCTTGGGTCGCGGCGGCAAAACGAAGCACAAGATTGCCCGGGTGTCTGGAGCAACTCTGGAGCTGCACGAGCACAACTGTGACCTGGCAAACATCTGATCAGTGATATGGATAAGAGATGTTTAGTAGTGGTCGCAAGTAGAAGACTACTGGCTGCTCGAGAGTGGACTTGACGACACTGGCTTGAGCTGACCGGCTAGATACATGCGGCGAAGCTGGGGATTCCGTTCGAGCGGTGGTCCATCATGCGTAGCGCTCAGGCACGGTGGAGATCATCGGTGCAGATCCCGAGCGACGCAGAGCGAGGAAGTACATCAATCTTGTTTCGAGCCAGCAGAAGACACAACTCTGGAGCACCCTTTCCCTTTTAATCTCAAGCAGGTTGAGGCGATTGGATCACTTCCGTGCCGTTGGATGTTTGGGCGCGCTCAGGTTCGTGCTCAGCGAGTCGGGCCGGTGCACGTCACTCCCGACCAACACGATGATGGGGCGCGGTTCTTACCATCCGAGGGGTGTGTGGGGCCGTGCCGCATTCTGTGCGGATCCCTTGAGGATCTGACCATGATCCCGGTGCCAACGAGCTGCGTCGGCTTCGTAACTGGCTCTCAGGGAAATTTCCTCAGGACTCGGATGAGTTCACCGACTCGATCGGCTTACTAGTAGCATGTGGGTCATCTGGGGGTTTCTGCACTCGCGCAGGACTTGCGAGGAGGAGTGGGGCACCCTCATGTTCTTCTGTGACTACCAAGGCCAGGTCGAGCACAAGCCAAGGGAAAGACTCTCACCCTGCGTCGAAAGCACCTGTCAACACTGGACTGCCCAGTCGCGATGAGCCCTTTCGCCTCTGCTTTGAGGTCCTGGTGGAAGTCCTGGAGACTCCGAAAACTTGGTTTCTGCCTCAGCTCGCAGCGTCGCACTGCTCTCCGCGTTTTCTCACGCCGTCCTGAGGCCATCTTCGGAGCCAGAGCCGGGAGGACCGGGGCAGAGCTCAAGGTCATGGCAGCGATTGAGGCGAAGCTGCCGCCGGAAGCCCAGCCCCTCCGAAGCCCCACGAAGCCCCAGACCCACTCCTTGGAGGTATTTCTACACCAAGAACATCACCGACCATTGCTGTCCAGATCCTCGGACCATGGCACCGGAACTAAGCCATGGCTTATTCTCTCCATCGCCTTCATCCCATGGGCCAATCCCAAAGTCCTCAAGGTCAAACTTAGATCTCGCAAACAAGAGACTCGAAGCTTCAAGCGGCCAAAGCTCCAGCCCAGGACGAGTGGGGACGCGACACGATCCCATTGGGAGACGAAGAGCTTTCCTTCGCCCTGGGGAAGGAGCCCAAGAGAGCCTAAGGAACTGCTGAGCAGCACGGATCCCAAGACTCTACGGCCCTGAACCCCTCACTCTGATGAAGGCCGAATATATTTGAAAGTCTGCAGCCAGAAATCTTGGAAAAGTCGCGCTGTCGCGTTCCGCCCAGAGGACGGTGCGACCCGCAAGAAGCTTGCCAAGGCCAGCGGATGCATCCTTGAGCTTCTCAGCTGCAGCTGTTGGCGAAAGGTGTGTAGCAGCCATGATAAAAACAAAAAGCGATGGTTAACGGTACCGACCAGGACAAGCGTCAGCAGCAGTACCGAGTTTATTCTTACTGCACAAGAACAAACACAACGATGATGCAGTTCGAGTCGTCAAATCGCGACCCGTGACACTGATCCAGCAACAGGGTTTGACGGTTTGAGGTTGGACAGTCGGACGTAGCGTATTATCAGGAGAGGGCAGGAGTGTACCTTCAAACTGCATTGCATGAACGGCTTTGATGGTGGATGAGGTATGTCGGACATGCTGCCTTTATGGCTGGATCTCTTCCAGCTCGAAGGTGCGGCGCAGCAGGAAACCGTGTTGAGTCGTTGGTCGATTGGTGGGTGCATCGTCATGACATTGCCTTCCTCCTCTCAATCAGTTGTCGTTGGCCGAGCCTTTCCTGTCCTTGTTGAGCCTCTCCCCATCGTCCATTTTACAGGCGCGCAAGAGAATACCTCGGATGGCTGCTGAAGCAGCGGACGGGCACCGTGTATGTGGACACCCACAATCGATGCTCGGTGTGCAAATGTTGATGCAGGTAAAGCATACTTGGGTGAAAGATGTTGAAAGTATTGATTCACCGTTCTGAGCTGAAATGAACTGAACTGGCCTTCATATCTGTGTTAAGCCTTTTCACTTGCTGGCATCTTGCGAAGGAAATGATGTGACGATTGTGGACATTCCGCATGACCTTGAGGCCACGGCCGTTGGCATTGAACGGCCAATTGTCGATGTTAAACGGAGAGGTTTCAAAAAAGGTGGCAGAGCGAGGCGAGAATGAGCCATTGCTTGATCGACGTGCAGGCTGTTGCCAGCGTTTTCAAGAGCATGACGCTGCGCGGAATTGAACAGGCAAAGGGTCAGTGACAGACCAGTTTCAATGGTATCATCGTGGCATGGTAGTATAATGTATAGTCTAGTATATAGTGTATAGTATAGTATACTATCATATAGTATAGTTTGAGAAGGAGACCAAGACCTTCTGCTTCTTGGAGGGCAACTCCAGCAAGTCTGAGAGGCGAGGGATCACAACTCTCCCGTGTGTCCACTTTCTGGCCCACGGCCGACCACGGCCCGACGGCAGGCTCCTCATCTTCGGACACGACAAGGCGGGAAGAGAAAAGGCAAAAGCTATTGCGCTGGCAAAGATTGACGAAAGATACAGGACTGCCAAGGGCTTTGGGACCTTGTGCTCTATCCCACTACAGAAGTTTGTTTAGTTACCACAAGGATCGCCGGTAATGTTGCCTCGTCACTCGCTGTACCCATGGATCGGAGCACATGCTTGCTTGCGAGGAATGACGACGATGGAGGTGCGAGCGCTGCTCTCTAGAAATTTAGAAGACCATCCGTTTGGTTTGGGATCCTTTGTCGAGGCTGGGGTGGCGAGTACGGCTGGTCCAACCAAGGCCCTCGTCGAGAGCTGGTTTGAAGCCGCACTAGGCCTTATCAGAGTCAGTGATGATTTCCATGTCTAATATGACTTTCCGGTCTAGAGGAACCGCAGAGGGGAAGCTCATTCTCCCAAGCCAGGCGACAGGCACTACGGCGGCTGGCAGGAGCCACTGGAAGTGAGTACTCGCCCTATGGCGGAGCCATGCGTGCAGTGCAGCGAATCGAAGATGTCTCGGGCGTAGCCTTGTACTCGTAGCCGCCTCCGCTCCGTTGCTGCCCTATGGCAACGGGCTTGAGGTGACAGCTTCCTCCTTCGAGGCGACATCAGCGTGCACGTAGACGCCTCAGCGCACTCGCTGAGCGCCATGTGAGAGATCAACTGGCAACCATCCCGGCGTCGTCATCCTCCTCCGCCTACCGGTTGCTGCTGCTGCTGCTGCTGCTCCTTCCACTTCTACCAACACCACGACGACGACTACTGCTACTACTGCTCCTGCTCCCACTCCTGCTCCTGCTGCTGCTGCTGCTCCTACTATTCCTACTACCTACTCCTACGCCTGCTACGAATACTAACACTACTGCCACTACTACTACCACACCAGCACCAGCACCACCACCACCACCACCACCACTTCCACCACCGCCACCACCAACACCACCACCACTACCACCGCAACCTCCGCCTCCTCCTCCTCCCGCTGATACTGCTCCGGCGACGACGACGATGACGACGAAATAGCAGCAGCACCAGCAGCAGCAGGAACAGGCACGGGAGTCGGGCAGGAGCAACAGCAGCAGAAGTAGCAATAGTCGTGAGCACAAGTACTCCTGGCATCATATCTTTGCCAACCAGGTTATGATCCAGACAGGCCCAAATGGCGAAGACCCCGTGATCGAGGTGACATGGGTCCATTTAGTCCCACTGAGCTACATGTCAGGGGGTTATCATTCGGCTATGATCGCTGGTCTTGCTGTTCTTTGACTGTCTGTAGCAGGACGTCGAAAATGCAACTGGGACCAAGCTCACGCCGCCCGGGCTTGCTTTCTGCTGGTGTCTTTGAGTGAGCGGCACAGCATAGCATGGCATAGCAGTAGCTGTGTGTCGCCAGGCTGATGAAGGACAAGGCCATGATCCAAATCCAAGGGACCTCGGAGAAGGTTGGCCAGGCCGAGGCCTCAGAGGCTCAATCCATCCCTAGGTTTCTGGGCATGCAGCATTGACTGGCAGCCACGAGTACTCCATCTACCTTCCGAATATGCACATAGAGCAGATATTCGCAAGACACCTGTCAGCGTGAGTCGTGCAAGGCGAAGCGCCAGCTGCAGCAGTTCGCGGACAGGTTCGTCACCTGAGCCCTGGACCAAACAGCACTAGAAGCAGACCCCCAAAACAAGGGTTCTGTATCAGTACTCACATCGTGGCAGCGCGACAGTGCAGGCGGCACAGTCTTTGAGCGATCCGAGAGCCAAGGCAAAGTGAAGATGCAGCCGCAGTGCGCCTCTGAGTCTTTGCACTTGCCGGACTCACCAGTCGCTAGTCTGAGTGGCACAGATGCCCCAAGTCAAGTTCTGCAGGATCACAGCAGCACTTGCGAACAAAGTGAGTCGGTGCCCCGAAGGGACTTGGGTGTTTTTTCCTTCTGCACTCTGAAGCCTCTGAAGCCTACGTGCCCCGAAGCGCCGAAGGTCACTATATTCGACCCATGCCCTGGATCTCCTCTGCCGAAGTCGAGGAGCCTAAGGATCTGCCAGACCCCCGGGGGCCCCGGATCAGCCTGAACGAACTTAATTCTTTAAACGGCCCTCTGGAGGGCACTCTGCTCTGAGGCTCAAGATTCAGGGACACCAGGACAGCGTGGATCAAACCTTCAAGGCTTGCGACGATTTCTTTTGGTACGGCAGCGCTGGTGCCACGTTTACTTCAAGCATTTTCAAGCTACCTGGTGCAACGTTATGAATCTTGTCACGTGCACAGTGCACATGGTCAGCAGGTCATTCACGAGCTTTACCGAGACCATGGGCTCGAGCTTGACGATGCAGATCCTTGGCCAGCCCATGAAATGGCATGAGTTTTGCCGACAGTCAAAGACATTTGGAACTGTGGTATGGCACGGCACGTTTTTTTCTTCTTAGGACGTCACCATCAAGCGCCGCGACGAGCAACCGTCACATCACTCGGGTGGGCAAGGCAGAACCAGAGTCTCAGGAACTTGGTACGGTCCGACGGTGCGGCGTTCTGAAGAGAACGAGAAAGTGCGGGGCATGTAACATGTCAGCAGGCCGCGCCTTCCACGCCGCCGGCCGCGACTGCGACGTCCTCCGCGTCAGCGAGGACCGCTGCAAGAGGGCTGTGGATTTTAAGGATCTCGAGCGCAAGTCTAGACACGGCAATGGCACAAACTGGAAGGATGATGCCGCGTTCATCCTCGGCCGCGGTGGAAAGACCAAGCACAAAATTGCCAGGGCTGGGCACTTTGGCACACCACACTCACGGGCATGCAGATGTCCGAACCGAATGAAAGACTCAGGTTTCGGCAGCGCAGCTGGAGCTGCACGAGCGCAACAGCACGGTTGAGATCTACGGCAGAGACCTCAAACGTGCTGCAGCTGGTGCTTGGAGACGGACTGTCCGACTTCTTGGTGGTCTCATCACCCGCTCCAGGCGACAGCGAAGCTCGAGCTCGAGCACGAAAGTACATTGACCTGGTTCGTGCTCAGAGAGTTGGACCCGTGCACGTCGACGAGTCCCACGATGATGGGGACCGGGAATGGTGCAGACGGCGGAAGATTATGTTTCAGCTTGGGATTCCTTGACTGAATCGCATCCCCTGGGTGATGTCGAGCACTGCATGACTCAAGAAACTACATCGACCCTTGCAAGCGAGCAGGAAAGTGCTCGTTTGCAGGACCTCACACTCATTGCCGTTCCGAGCAGCTGTGTGGGTTGGGAACTCAGGCAGCCGTTTCGACATGCCGTCACCAAATGTACACAAATAACTGCAGGCTTGTGGAGAAAGGAAAAACCGTGTTGGCGTGGCGTAGCTAAGGCTTTGTCACTGGCAGCCAGGGCAACTTCCTTCGAACCTGCGAGGAGGCATGATAAGTGTTTGACCCCACGTATCAACACGCGGAAAAGTTGCCAATTACTCCAGGTCGAAGTCCGTAGGGGTAACTCTGAATCGAGCTGCTTTCTCGACATGCCATGCAGCGGCGTGCTCAAGCTCTGAAGGAATGGGGTACCCTCATGTTCTTCTGCGACTACCAAGGAGGCGGTTGCGTGTGACTTTCTACATTCCGACCAAGAGTGGGGTTCAACCTCTGCAACTGTTTGAGATGGCATCTGCGCTAATTCACTCTGGATGAAAGGTGGAAGCTTGGACATGTGGGGCGGGAGTTCAGCGGCCTGGCTGCGTAGAGAAGGGAAATCAGCAATGCGGCGCAAATATAGCGGCGTGGGGGCTGCTTTCGAGCTGACATAGCTGAATCCGCACTTGCGGTCTCCATGGTGATGCAACGAGTTGAGCCAAGCTATGGCGAGTTTGCAGGCAGTCGCGGATTCTTTTCCTCACGATGTGTGGATGGGCCGGGCCTGCTAAGGAAAAGCTTGCCATTTTCGGGACGCTCTGGGCACGCTGTGGCGCAGAGCTGAAGGCCTGCTCGGTATACTTGGCAGAAGATGTGACAAGTCGTATTGTGCTGGGGTGTCACATGTCTTCACATGTCCAGGTCATGGCTGCCATTGAGACGAAGCTCCCGGGTTTCTACACCACGAACCTTGGGGAGACCCAGTCTTGGGACGAGCCCTTGCCTCAGGGAAATGCCACTGCTTTTGGAGCAACGCGCCTCGGATCAGCATGTCAGGTGGGGCACGGACACCTACCCCATGCACAGCGACCAGCTGTCCTACGTGCTGGGCCGCAAGGGCTCCACGCGTCAAAAGCTGGCGAAAGCCAGCGGTGGCTTCGTTGCAATTGCTTTGTAGAGAAGCACAGTTCAAGACGCACTTGCCACCTAGATTCTATCTGGTGTTGCCATGAGCCATGAGTTGCATGTTGCACGTCGCGATATCCATACTGAGGTTGCATCATGGAGTATGTCGGCAACGTTGCGTTCATGGTCCAGGGCTCACCTGCTTTCCAACGAGTGACAACTGAGATACGAATGGCCTTTCAGGCTGGCTACTTGCCAAACCGGCGCCGCGGAAGAGAGTACTTAGGCCTGGCCTATCTGTTGGAACTGTACTACATTTTGCAGACTCGCGATTTTTTCTGTGCTCTGGAGACACCTTGGGACAGTAGCAGCTGCATGTTCCGTGGGAGAGCGGACATGGATGACGATGTACCTACACTGTGCAGTCTGTCGTCACTGCAGCTGCAATTCGCACTCGCAACATACACGGCTAGGGGCGAGCTCGACGTAACATTGCAGCAACCAAGCCGCATCCTGATCATGATGCTGTCAGGCTGGCTCTGCGACCAAGTTGGAAACAAGACAGGCCGGGGCGGCCGGGGCGGCCGGAGGATGACCGGAAGCGCGCGGCGCGACTTCTTCGCTGGAAGGCCGAATCTCCATCGACCCGTCTGTGCGCGAAGACGTGACGTTGGTTCCGGTGCCTAAAGATTGCATTGGATACGTCATGGGCGATAAGCAGGGAGCTCAGCTCAGCGCAGCTCCAGGAGGCTCCAGGAGTCCAGCAGTGCGTAGGACTTGGAGCCTTTGTGAGGCGGAAGACCTTGAGCCGCCTGGAAGAGGTCCCTTTGCTCTCACTTTTGCGGGCTCTTCTCTTTTCGGAGTGCTGCAGTCCTTGGGGTTCAACATGGTTTCCGGGGGATGGAGGTGTTGACGCGAGCACTCAGTATGTTCGAGTCTTCCGGCGAATGATTGGCAAGATGGATATACAACAGGTGGTGCAGTGGTCCGTGTGTGTGTGTGTGTGTGTGTGTGTTCGAGCCGAACCTGCACAGGACTGGGAGACGTTGATCTTCTTCGTGGACAGCAGGGGCCTTCCTCCAACCTACCAGCAGGCAAGCATGCTGTCGACCGGATCTGCACCGATATATGACATCTGATAAGCATCCGGATAGATTCTGGGTGCTCCCGAAGTGCTAAAGACTCGCCTGTGGCACTTGCAGGATGATGTGGAGGGCCTGGCCATCTTCGGCTCCGAACGTGGCCGCGCGGGCACAGAGCTGAAGGCCTTGGAAAGGGCACCTAAGTCAGTCCTCGTAAACAGGAGTCGGGGTGGGCTAGGAGGAGCAGCGCAGTAGCAGCTGAAGCCTTCAGCAAAGGACAGGCAAATGGGGCAGCACAATATCTGACCACCGACGGCGCTGCGATGGAAAACAATTCCGCAAAATCGTGGTTTGCCATCCTAAGCACAAAGTCAGTCCTCACAGTCCTCACACCTTCGCGAAGCTGGAGTCATAGAGCAGACACGGTTGAAGTAGTTTCATTTAGTCATCATGGAATGTCAAGGTCGGGGATTGGATCAGCAAGCAGGACTGTGTACTGCATCCTCTCAATCCGAGTTGTTTTGGCCTTTCGTAGAGTTGAACAGCTGAGACGGCTGTCACGGGCTCCTGAGCTTGGTGGCGGCAGAACGAAATGACTTTCCAAGTCCGGGCACACTGCGAAGACTTCAGAGCCGAATGTGAGGTGGCATGAGCCGCGGAGATCGAAAAGGTCGCATACCAAAGCAGGGTCAAGGAGAACCATAAAATTTTCAACTTTGAATCATCTGTGATTATCGTTGTGGTCTGCAGTGGTGGCTGGCGCACCTGCTGGCATGATGCTATAGCTGGCCTGGTACGATTCACAGCGGAATTTCTCGATCCTGCCAATGGCCCTCTTCAGAAGACTGTCTGCGCATGCCTTCTGCGGCCATGCGCACGTAACGGGCTACATAAGCACGATTACCATGACTGGTAGTTCCTGGGGTGAGGAGTGGTCGAAACATGCGGAAACAACGTCGACTCGCAAGACATGATGCAACCGAACGTCGCTAGCGCACACACACACACACAGTCATCGTGTTTTTTCTGTGGAATAGCTCATGTTTGCATACGACCCTCCAATATACAGGCATGCACATATACATGTTTCATATAGATACATTGACATGTGTATGTATATGTGTTTGCAGGGAGAGGGAGAGGGAGAGAGAGAGAGAGAGCCTCTGCCCTCTTGCTTCCCACTTACCTCAATGGGGACCCGCCGCCAGCACATACATCCACAAACACTGTAGCAGGTCTTCCAGAGCAAAGCGGGGGCCTACAGTGGAGTGGTGATACATGGCTGGACTCCTAGCATGTTTCCTGGTGTTGAGAAGGGCCCTGCCGCACAGACATCAAGCCAACGCCCCAACAGCGGGCAGCAAACGAGGGCTATGCACAATGAAGAAGGGGACAGCGGTCGAGCTGGACTAGGCGGGCGGGACGCGATGGACTTGCAAACAGCTTTGTTCGGGCACAGCCCGCCGCACCAGCTCAACTGCCGTGTCCAGTTTTCACCACCAGACCGGACAAGGACCACAGGCGTCGCGCCGTGCGCAGGGTTAGGGGTCTCCACCCCTGGCCCAAACGCCTCGCAAGCAAGCAAGAGAGAAAAAAAGGGAAAGAACACGTTCCCCTAGCTTCTACTTCTACCCTTTCGAAAGAAAGAAAGAGTAATAAAGAAGCTCCGTTTCTCACCGGAAAAGACACGAACCAGGGCACGGACACCAGCGGATGGTCCGAAGCCTGCTCGTGCTCTCTTGACTGTGTTGTAAGATAGATAAACGTGTGCGCGCATTCATGTGTTCATGTTTGTATGTGCATTCCCGTACCTGTGTCCATGCATACCTTACCGTCTGTGCTTCTGCACTCATCTATGTCCACTCCTACAATACATCAAGCAGCGTGAGCAGGTTATGAGCGCAGTCGAGACCAAAATCCCGCAGCAGCTTTGGCGAGTTCAGCGAGGGCTTAAGAGCCTTGAAAAGGTTCGGAAGTTGTCGTGCTCACGCAGGTATCTGGCACCGAGGGGTTAAGCCTTTTCAGAAGTTGGTGGACAGAAGAACCAGTGTCTTCGGCCAGGTTCTTCACCCGTGGAGTCGGAGCCTGGGCTACGCGTTCTTGCATGTGTCACGCGTTTGCTGCGCAGCAGTGGCCTTCTGATGGTCGGGGAGCGGAACAGACCCGAAGCTGCAAAAAAGAGCGGGTTGGCTGCACACACCGAGGTCGGCGATTTCCAGTATGATGGCCCATGGGGCGTCCCTGCCCAAGCTTCGAAGCTGCTGACCTTGGACAGGGACCAAAGCCATGGTTGGCCAATAATGTTGGTGCAGACAGAGGGAGGTAACAGCCATGGGTTCCGGCTACGGCTGGAAGAGAACGATGCTCGGTCTCGTCCGAGATTCGCAGGTCGACACCATGCCCCTTCCTGGAGACGAGCTCTCCTTTGCGCTTGGCAAGGCAAGGTTCCCGGGAGGTGCTTTTGATGCCTCCAGCAGAACCCAGGCAATGCCTGTTGAAAACGTCGATGACCGGGATGATGACGGGAATGATTATAATGAGAAGGAGGCCGGTGACGATGTAGATGCTCATCATCGTCAACCCTGCCGGAACCAGTAGCACTGCAACATCAACATCAGGATCAGAATGATGGCAAAGCAACGTTTCTCACTCACCAATCCTCGGTGCGCAGGGCGTAGAGCATCAGAAGGTGCAAGATGGATATGTGCCCAGCAGCGCATAGGATGACAGGCAATGCAAATGGATGGCAATGCAAATGGATGGAAACCTGGATGTCTGAGGCTCTTGTGACTGCTCTGAGTTTAACATACAAGAATTCCAGTGCGACCCCGGACCCCGGGGGGGAAAACCGAAATGAAATACACCGATACGTTGCAAGAGCGAGGAGGAAGTGAGGACCAGACTTCCTCCGAACATGAGACTCAAAAATGCCTTGAGCTTCACAACTAAAGCATTCGCCGGCTCCTAAATGTCCCGAAAGCCCGATGCTTCCACCGAACGAGAAGTTAAGAGCAAGGCAAGCAGAGGAGACCTTAGAGTGTCGCTGTGTCCAGGATGGCGCCACAAGGCGGAAGTTGGCCGAGCCGGCGAAATTTGACCAAGCGGGTTGCAGATAAGTGGCGACGTTCAGCTGAAGCAGGCGAGAGCCAGCGGCTGCGTGTTGGAATACGTGGGGGCCTTGAAGGGGGAGCCTGCTCACGTTGAGCACTCCCGACTTGAGGTTGGCAATGTAGCCTACATGGCCGGCACCTTGGAGGAACGGAAGCGGGCAAGGTGCGCTTCGAGTGCATCCAAACCCTCCTGAAGCTGCAGTCCAGCCACATATCTGCAGGGACTACCTCATGTGGCTCACCTGGCAACGCACCGGCCCAGTGAACATCGACATAGCCGGTCGGGACGATGTGATGGAGATGGAGGTGCGCGGAAGCCAGGCCACACAGCTGGCATCCAGGAAACTCGCACGACTCCCCGCAAGGTGCCGGAGGAGATGCGCGGCTTGACCAAAGCTGCCTCGCTGCGCGAAGTCGAAAAGGCCAGGAGATGCCGGGAGTGTTAGAGTGGACCCACAAGGGTCAACAAGATGCCGCTTCACAGCAAAAGCTCTGCGAGGAGTCCGGAACCTTCTGCTTCTTCCAGGGAGACAGCAGCACATCAGATGTGCTGCTGATCTGCGGCCATCGTCAGGAGGTGGGACATTCCTTAGGCGAGTCATCGGAGCCAACCCAACTAGGTTTGGTCTGCGATTAGATTGTGTTTGCTAGCAGGCGCGGGCATATGCGGAGCAGTTGCTTCACGACCTGATGATGAAAGGCTCCCCAAAAGCAACGAATTGAGCATGAAGGCTGCCATAGTCGTAGTTGCAGCTTCAACTTCACATCCCGGTCTGCCCAAATTCTCGCAGTGTCTCCAAGGTTCAGTGCAGCAGCGTCCCAAGGCAGGGAGCGGAATGCTGGATATCCGACAAAGGCCGTGACAAAGGCTCTCAGCTATCGCCTCTTTCGCCAGGCACCGCGTCGACAAGGGCGTCGGCAGCGTAATCCCCGCATGCGGAATCGACCTCCGAAGAGGAAGGTTGAGTCGGAAGCTCAGAGCACGAGAGTGCCACAACGTCCTCAACAGCAAGTGCCATGGCATGCCATTGCAGCTGATTGCCGTTAAGGAGCAGCAGCGAAGAGGAAGAGTCAGAGTCAGAGGCGAGGAGCCTGTTTCGGCTGCACGGAGCCATGCCTTGGGCCTGTACTTTGCCGCTTGTAGAATCGACAGAGGCATGTACTGATACGCTTGTGGGGTCAGACAACCACAGCTTGTCGAGGCATCCGTCTCCGAATCGGAGTCGCACTCGGAGCTTTCGCTTCACAGCGATGAGCACGCGACCCGCATGGGGAAGGAAAGACTCAAGCTGCAAAGCTGCAACATCTGGCAGCCACCGAGGCGGGAGAGGGCTTCCGAGCGGGTGGCGCCGCCCCCGCCGAGGCAGACCAGAGGGCCGGGGCCTCGCTGTGAGCGTGGGCAGCACAGTGCAAAATGCTCGTGAGCCTACACGTGGCAGGTGGGGCACTGGTCCTCGCATAAGGCAATGGGCCTCGCAGGCCGGACATGTATCTCGGTGTTCTGCAGAGTGGGGCCCGATGACGTGGCATGTTGCAGGATGACACTGATTCTGACGACGAGATCGTTCCATACTGGTGCGCTGGCATTTGAGGAGCTGAGGGTGTCGCAGCTCCAGCAGTGACTGCTTGCCGTGTGTGAGTGCCTGTGCCGAGAGCCTTTCGATTGCATTTCCCAGTGGCACTCTGGCCACAGATGCATCGCTGCACCAGGAAGCCTACCTCCATACTACGCCTGAGAATATGTTCGATCCAAGCCCAAATCGTGAAAGCTTTGCAGCCAGGTAGATCGCTTCGTGCCGACTGATCTTACATTTGCAGTTCCTCGGTGTGCAAGTCTAGCAAAAGTCAGGTTGCGAATTTTGGTGTATCGAGTTGTAGAGCTTCATCTGCTTTCTCAATTTAGCTCATGAGTTCCCAATAGTTTCCAGTAACGCCTAATAAGCAGAGGTGGATCTACCTCATGATGTGTGGCCCGGTGCCACTTCAGTGCGCGGCTTAGATCCTCCCTGATGTGGAAGCACTTCGGTTGAGTCCCGAGATCCTTTTTGAAGGTTTCGTTTGGATATTTGTCGCTGGGATGGGGCCGCAGTCGCCTGTCGAAGGACACAGTTGCTCTTGCGGTCAATGTGTCAACACCGCTTCAAGCTCAGTGTGTCAGTGTCTGAAAGCCGAAACTGCCCGATTTCTGACGAGACAGGCCATGGATCCTCAGAAGCTCTTCGATGGGACGACAGGCAGTGCCAGACTGCACGATCTTCCCGAAGTAGTGACGGCAACAGGACCGGAGTCTGAGCAATTTTGCGAGATCTCTTTTCGGCCTCAGAAATGTATGCTCTGTACTTCTGGGTGTTCTTATTGCTTCCGTCATTTGTGAGAGTTTGGCTGGTCTTTACGTGGAGTCTCGCGCCTTTACGTGCCACAGAGCACGAACCAGGTTCACGTTCACTATCAAGCACAGCAGTGGCCCGTCGCACCTTGCAGGGGGTCACAAGCGCAGCACAAGGATTTTTGACGTGCCGGCGGAGCGCGCACATGAAGATCCTCGGATGAAGAATGGTTCCCTATCTCTCGCATGCAGGCACCATCTCCGTTGCAGGCGTTCCCCTACTTACTTCTTCATGTGCGACCAGCACGTTGAGATTCTGATCCTTGGAAGTTCCGTTTCCATGCTGAAACCTCGGTCCTCAGAACCGTTCTTGTAGTCAAGCTTGTTAAGCAGACTTGATCTTGGATCTAGTTAATCATCGCTTGCTTTAGAATCTACTTGTCGAGCTGACGTAGAGTCCACCCGCTTTGAAGCCCCTGCTCGACATCCGAGTAGACGTTGAGGTTGCCGAGCTATCAGCCATGGGAATGCTTGTTCTACCAAGCACAGAGGTATGTGCTGGAGCAGATAACGAGCAATGCCACCCGGAAAATCTGCAGAGCACACCCGGAGCGGTCTTGAGGACCCTGCAATGGCCTCCGACATGTATACACCTGCATACATCAAGCTTCTCGTAGTCATTTTACGGCTCACCAGCCAACTGGCCTTGACATGTCAAAAATCTTGCAGTCGTCTTCACAGCCTCAGCCGGCGAAGAAATTCCGACACAAACCAGCGGCCAAAATCGGACATGACCGCTCAATTTTCTTCAGTAGCCCAGGCGTCCCTGTCAAACGGGAAGTGCCATGCATAATGCCTTCGAGCGGTCTTGGCAGCTGTCTCGTTTTCGGAGTTCATCTCTGTTGGTAGATTACAAGTTCGCGTAGCAAGGCCTGCGCTGGGACGTGCGGCAGCTTGAGGCCTATGGGTGCGAAACTGGTCCGGCACCTACTTGCACCCGATATGTCCCATGAGATTTGACTTGGTGCGTTGCGTGTTTCGCGCTCTTTAGGCCTCCTCTTGCTGTACTGCTGCTGAACCGGAAGAGGTGTCAGTCATTCCCACCTTTGTCCTGGCAGACAGGTTCGTATGCATGCGAGGTGGTTCTTGCGCCAGAATATCATACTGACTTCTTGGGGAAGCCGCTGTTCTACAACGAAGATTCACTGCAAACCTGCCACGCTTTCTATGCCGGATCTCGCAGCAAAATCTTCCGATGACGGCAGATTGCAAGCATCAGGCTGGATCACACTGTGGACATCAACAATGCGAAACCTCAGGCATTTTGCCGACATTTCTGAGGGCTGGCGAGACAATGCAAGACTGAGGCAAAGTGGCAGGGTCAGAAAGAGGTCAAGAAGGCACCCCGGATCCTCGTCGCAAGCTGTTGACAGAGATCTGCACCTCTAGGATCATTCTAACTTCGACTACCCGGCCTTCTGCTGCAAAGCAAAAGGCAAGGGCTATGAAGCTGCGTGAGGCGGTGATGCAACTTTACGGGCTTAGGACTGTGGACTTTGCTGCAAGGCCCGGGAGTACTTGCTGAAGAAGCAGATGACGAGGTGGACTAGAAACGTTTGCTGTTTCCAGTTTCGGCAGGCTTTCAAACTGCATCCAATGTAGCATGGTGACGGAAGTACTAGATTCTGGATTGTAATAGCTTGGTTCTAGCTCCACTCCCGGTGCCTTGGGAGAGCTCGAGCAGATTGGTTTCTCTCACGCAGCCGCTTCAACTCAAGCAGACTGAACTTTGGAGTCTCGCAACCATACATGTGGGTTTCTAACGAAGCACCTAGCAAATTATTAAACCGACTGCTGCTTCCTAGTCATCCTGCATCACGTAATCAAGGTTTCGCCATCCCGTCCTCCTTGGAGGCTTTTCATTTTAAGTCGCGACCGTGCATGGATATGAGTGTGGTATTCTGAAGTGCTGAGTCGGGGACCCCAGCCAAAGGCACAGATGACTTGGCTTGTGAAGCGCAGGCCTTCCGCGATGCCAAAGGCAAAGGCTGCCAAGAAGGCGAGAGCGGCAGAATCTGGCGCCAGAAGCATCTCTGCTCCTGCACTTTACAGGGGAAGAAGGGATCGAAGAAAGCGCCGAAGGCAAAGGCAGCCCCTGCAGAGGCACGGGACTGGCAGGGAATTCGGGGTGAAACACAACGGCCGAGTTTCGCAGGTAGAGCGGGAGTCGTCCGCGGAAGAAGAGCAGGTAGCCGAGCAGGACCGGACCGGACGGGGCCCGCCGCCGTACGGTGCGGTCGCTACTTCCACTTCCGCCTGGCAAGGCCGACGGAGCCGCCACTAAGGCGGAGGAGGCCGAGGCGCGGGGGGTCCGGGCTCCGGGCGGCGCTTCGACGAAGGGATCTTCTCATAGGCTGAGAGTGCCAGTGGCCAGTGCGTCAGAGCATTGAGAGCTGCGACTGTGTGGCTCATGGCTCGAGGCAAGGTACAGGGCCCAAAGCATCGTGGCCCTGGAATCTGAAAGCCAGAATAGTTCGAGGCATCCATGGAAATGCCTGTGGACTGATGTCCAAGTCGAAAATCCTTGAGCCCAGACGGCGAGCTGCCGGCGAGCAGTTTGAGCCTCGCCGTCCGAATGATCCCAGATGGTCTGCACAGCATGGCGATCTTCGTTCAGATTTGGGACCTATCTTTCCTTTGGTCAACCTCTCCTACCCAGAAGGACTTGCCGCGGTGCAATGCCAAGAGGACGGTAGCGGCGTGGCCAGCTACCCTTCAGGCAAGAAGGCGGTCTGCGTGTCATCGCACCATCAATCGAGACGTTTCAGTGCCCTCGCTTATGCCCGCTCCGTCTTCAGTGTCAAAACTGCTGTCTCCGAGACTTCTCCACATTTCCGTTCTGCCAGCCCTGAAGACCCCAAGCGCGATCGCGGTCGCACGAGACTTCTGGGGGCAATAGATGAGTGGGGCATAGGGCTCTTTGAGTCTCCACCTGATGGGACGGGTTGCCGAGGCTCCTACGAAGTGACGCCAACCCATGTCATTGTGATTACATCCGGGCCGAACGGTTCGAAAACTCGCATGAGCCGTGCGGCACTGGCAGGGGACACGACCTCGCTTGATCCATTAAGCTTGCGCCTTTGCCCAGAACTTGTGGTCACGTACAACCCAGCAAGTGGCACGACTTCACTGGATTTCAACTCCGGAGGTGTGAGCTACACCTTCCATGTTGGTGAAGTCTGGAAGCTCTCCTCCCGTGGAAGTGGATTGCCAACCGCAACGAATCCTCTAGAGATCAATGGGACGATCAACCTGTCTTCGCAGGCTTCTCTCGATACCTCATGCGTGATCATGACAGAAAGCGCGAGCTTACTGGACAAGACGCTCAAGAATAGCACCTCCTGCTTGAGTACGACTGCTACAAGTCTGCATGAAACCTCGGCCCCAGCCGCAAAGCTCAAGAAGTCCGCGTCTGAAGGAACCATGAGGCTTCCGCTGGAGGCCTTCAAGCAGTTTGCAGAAGGGCGCATCGACTTCACACATGACCACCTTCTCAAGCAGAATTTGGCGAACAAGGTCCATCCAAAACTTGGAAGGCTGCCGATTAATAAGGCTCTGAAGGAAGGCTTTCTGTGGCCTCAGCCGCACCCAGGAAAGCCCTACTCGGAACCCGTGGTTCTGAACCCGCCAGCTTCCCTGCAGTACATCCAATGCCATGAAGTGGAAAGCCGAGCCGGGAGCCTTGAAGGTGGTCAGTTGATGGTCGTGCTGGTGGTGGCCAGCTGGGCTCGGAAGTCTCAGTACAGCTCCAGCTCCCATGCCCAAGTCATGGCCGAAGGTGCCTGGTCTGAACTAAAGGCAGCCGGAGACAACGTGCTCTTCTTCCTAACAGACTTGGCAGAAGCTGGTGCCATCCACTCGGCTGGCAAGCACACGAATCCCCTTGTAACCAACTACGGTGTTCGGGAGGCTCCCTGGCTCCTGATGTTTGCGCGAGGTGAGCTCGTGTTCAGCGAGAACCCAACAGGCCCTCGGAACGGAGGGATCGGCTTCGCATCCCGTTTGCGATATATGGCATTTTCGAAGCCTCGGGTGCTTGTGCTGGAGCCAGCGCCATCAGCATCCTCCATGCAAAGTGCTGCCGCCACAGCTGTCGCCGAGTCAACCAAAGCCATAAACAACTTCCAGCTGCAGCTCCAGACGCAGGAGGTCTTGAAGAGGGCCCATTTCGACTTCGACTTAGCAGTCACCACTGTGGATGCGATGAGAATGGCGTTGACGGTGCAGCCGGCGTATGGGATCCTTCTCTGCAGCTCGGAAGTAGGTCCGACGGCCTTCTCGGAGCTTGCATCGCGACTCCGAGAGCGGAACCCGAAGTCACTTGGATTCATCTGTCATGACATGAAGTGCTTGGGGCCTTTGGATGACTCCATGCAGATGCTTCTCAAGTCTGACTCCAATCCGTTGGCTTCTGGGGTTCTGTTCCGACCTATCACGAAGTCCTCGTTCGAGCGTGTCTTGGTTGGAAACCCGGATACGAGGATAAATTATCCGACTTGCGGAATGGTAAAGGAGGACCTGCTGCAAATCATTCGGAAGAAGTTAGGAGCCCTTTGATTGAACAGCAGCTGCTTGGCCGCGCTGGCACTTACCAGCTTCCGTTGAAGGATTTGAATGCCTGCGTTGTCCCAAAGCTGATACTGATACGTTGCATCGCCATGCAAACCTTTATCTTGTTCCAATGTGTAGTTTTCCTGGCTGCTGGCGAGCACCGGTGTTGCTACCGGGAAGATGTCAAAAGCACGTCGCTTCTTGCTGCCTCTCGCAAAGCGACTGGCCGTGGGGCGCGAACTGGATCATATTTGCTTAATGTCGCCCGAAGGGAGAAGCTAACGACAAAGCCATCGGCATAGAACCCTTCTGAGTCCCCTCTTGATGTTTTGCTTCATGCTTTCCGTGCCCAGGCCGTGGAGAAGCCGCTCCCTTGGAGTTACATCGGGGCCCACGATCTCAACCTCACTCTAAGGACTAACCCCACAGAACCACAAGCACGGTACCTCATGTACAGGGATAACGAGCTGCTGAGGACAAGCCACAGGTGAAATTGCATCATAGTTTTGGTCTGGCGTGATATGGTATGACAGTCCAGCCCCTCCGTTCGGTCCAAGATCCTTCCAGCATTTTACATAAGCAAGATAGAACTGCATTCTAAACAAAACTGGCGGATCGCCTTTCGCGGCACGGATGTGTGATCTTGCATAGCCTCAGCCAGGCATTAGAGATAAGAAGCCACGGAGCTCTCAGCCTCGCTGAGGCCTCGAAGAACCAAGGCGAACCGCCTGAAGGAGGCCCTGGAGGCCTCGGAAAAACTGGGCTCTGGGCTTCTGGAGGCTTCAGCGTGTTATGGGCTTCTGGCGGCGTGAGCCAACCTCGACAGGAGGAAGAGGAAGAGGAGAAGGAGCCCAAGGGCGTGGTTTACCTGGGTGAAGCCCTCGGAATCGGCTCTTGTCACGAATCTAGAGAGCCTCAAACCCAGGCCACATTCCAAATGGCTTCTTCGAGCCGCAGATGAGAAAGTGCTCCCCGACAGTCGTGGCTCCCAAGTGAAAGGGGCCACATCTTCATATAGTATGTATTATAGTCGGTTATTACCGCATAACATAGTACCTTATCGTTTATCCTAGAATATCGTATAATAGAGTATATTCTCGTAGATTATCGTAGAATATCGTTCCTATTATCGTATATCATAGCAGGTACTTCTCCCAGTTCGGCCAAGTCACTCGCATGCGCCTGGCGCGCTCCCGGAAGACAGGGGGCTCCAAGGCCAGACCAAGGGCTCCCATAAGAGTACTCTTGTAGTACTTATAGACTGTTTAGGGTTTAGAATTTAGGATAGTTTAAGGAAGGGTTCCATTATGAAGGTTCTAGAAGCAGACTTACAAGGGTTCTATAAGGGTTCTACAGCTATGGGCTTCTTTGGGCAAGGATGGTGTTTGATGGCCGATTTTCCAAGCCTGACTCTGCTGCAGGGCTATGCGTTCATCGAGTTCAAAGAGGAGAGCGTGGCCAAGATTGTGGCATCTACCATGAACAAGATCCCGCCTCGGTTTCGCTTGCCCACAGCTTGAGCAGCCAGCTATTTGCCTCGCGGTGAAGCTCAGGTACCTTCTGTTTGACAAGTCCCTTGTATGTGAGTTCCTGCCCAAAGAGAAGGTGGATACACGGACATACCTGCAGAGCAGTCTGGCCTTTTGCGCATGCCATAGAAACTTCTTAGAAACCTTGCTGGCAGTGTCACAAGAAGCTCTTCGCCGGCTGGCGAAGAATACCGAAGGACAAGTTAAGCTTGTTCACAGCTTCCTTCTCAATAGTCCCGGAGTGGAACATGCATACGTACACTCCTCTCTTTGGGTCTTTGGCTCGAGCTTGCTTCTACAGGACACTCGAAAAGAGAGGCGAGAGAAGGAAGTTATACAAGACAACGACCGACCAATGGTTGAGGTGTCTGTGAATCATGAGTTCAAGCATTTCAAGCATCTGCAGTGTTGGGGCCCGGGCTGTGAGGTCAACGGTGTGTCGGTTCCGCAGCTCACGGAGCAGCAGGCACCACTGACGCTGCGCCGCTGCATCTCATTGTGCATCCCAGCTGGAGATGTACCTGGCAGGCAAGCAGGCAGCAGCGACAAAAGCGAAAGCTCAAGGATTCGACATTTTTGGAAGGGACCCTCTGCTCAGCACCCCTTAGTTTGAGGGTCTGGGGATCCCAGGAGAAGCTGGCCAGCCTCGAGGTGGACTTTGATTTAGACGAAGTCCTAGGAGGCAGGTGCGAATACGTGCGCCGGAGAGTCTGAGAGTGCGATGTGTGGTACCATTCTCAGGCACGGCCGACGATGAGGCAGAAGAGGATGCCAAGGAGGAGAAGGACAGCTGATAATTGCAGCTATCGGCAGGAGGAACTTCGGAAGTACAATCTCACACTCTCCTTCCTGATGGAGGCGAACATCCCTAAATCTTGAACCCAAGCGAGGGTTTTATGTGAGAGGCGTCTTCTAGACGGCTTCCATCCACAGGAGCCTGCTGCCAAGAAGCGTCCCAAGAAAAAGCCGAGGCCCGGGCAGCAGCACCTCAAACTGCATCACATCCTCGGCTATCATAGTTGAAGGTACTCGCAGGACCTGATATGTAGCCGTACGGGGGGTTACTGGTCCTAACTGGGATGTTTTATCACACTGTGAGCCTTGTATGGCATTCTCCTGCCGAGGGAGAGCAGCGTGATTCGACAGCAATTTCGCCACGCTTGAGTTGATGTAGAATTGGGGGAGCATGCTACTCTTGAAACATTGACTCGCAGGAAGCAGGCTGCCGACAGCTTGGTCTCCAGCAGAAGAGGTCCGCAAAGCCTGTGAACGCTCCATGGCGCAGCTGCAGGCTGCATAGAGGCATTGCGAAGTGGGGAAGAGGGCCATCACTAAGTGCGGCACCTGAACTTTCTGCTTGGCGGCTTCTACAGTAGAGGACAGTGGCTGGTGTACCGGTCGCATGAGCTTCAGGCCCCTCTCCTGACGATCAGCTGGAGAGCGCTGAGGTGACATGAAAGGGAGGCTCAAAGGTACCAGCCTCTGCACGCTCAGCCTCGATCATTGGCGCGCAGCCAAAAGTTTCACCACAGCCCCGGCTTTGCATCAGCAGCGCTCTAAAACAAGTCCTTGCTCCAAGATTTTGGCAGTTGGCTTCGAGCTTGCACGATGCATGTAGATTCCTCCGGGGGCAGTCAATGTGCCTGCACGACGGCAGGGTGCGGTGTGACCGGACTGTAATGGTTTGATTCGGCAGGGTGCCGCAGGCGAAAGACTGCAGCGAGGCAAGCATCTGCAACAGGACACAGCGCGCTCAGTGGGCACTATTTTCAAGGCGAAGCTACAGATCTGACTGGAATCCTTGATACCCTGCTTCTTCATGCGGCGCTTGGCGTTGGAGCGCTGCACATGTCACAAGCCAACTGAATCTACTGGCAGGACTGGAACTCCCGTGAGTTCCTGCGAGAACTCAACCGCCAAGCGAGGAGGCCGGAGCTGTTGGATCTCCAGGCTGAGATTGTTGCAAGATGTTTCTTCTTCGCCCTGTCAGTCTCTCCATGGAGTTCAAGCCTTTTCAACACTCGTTCAGGCAGGAGTCCGTTCTGTGTTCCTGCACGGCGGCAAATTCCAGCCAGGTAGCCGGATGGCCGGTCCAGGCTCGTGAGACGAGCCAAGGCGATTTTGAGGTGCCACTGCGCTTTTGCCGGAGGCAGAAGCTGCAGCCGTGCACGTATACTGCAGAGCTGAGAGTCGACAACTGCATTAAGAGAGGATGTCGCGTCGTCAAGTATGTTGACAAACAGCTTTCTACCATCTGGTTTGAGGCTCCCAAAAGGGAGAGCTCGCAAAGTTTGCAGAGCAGAACTTTGAAGATTGTCCCTGCTCTTGCGAAGTCTTGGGCCCACCACAGGTTGGCTGGGTCACTTCTTTAGGAGTGTCGTGCAATGGCTGTTGTGGCTCTCTCGCGCGGCTTAATGAATGGTCTCCAGACCCGCGCCGACGGGAGAGAGAAAGGGCTTCGGAAGTTCGTGCATTCGGCTGTTTCTTGCTGTTACCATTCGGCACCACAATTACAAGTTGTCACAAAGAACAGAGCAACTCCTGGGGACTCCAGATTCGCAACACGGAGAAGGCGCTCTCCATACATCTTTCAGTTTTGCGTTCGTATGTTATGCAGCCGGCTGCAGTACTGGATTTGAAGGGGTCCACATTCATGGACACACAACACACGATGACATTTCCGGAACACCCGGTAGTGAAGCATCTCGATCAACTTCCACTGAACACGATGTGTTCCTAGGCAGCACGCTACACTACACGACTGCAGCATCCAAACCTGCTACTACAATACGACTGGAACTACACTGGCACTGCAACCAACCGTGCACGGAGCATCGCTGTTGCCTGTGCCACCAATGCCAGCGTTTCTGGCTCAAGAAATGACGGTTTGTAGACATCAGGTTGCAATACGGCAATCGCTGACCAGCAGCGATCAGATCGCAGTACCTCAGCGCTTCAAGCCTTATGTCGAAACAAGAGCACAGCAACTTTCTCACAGTTCCAAAATTGCTGTGACACGCGAATCTTGCTTCGATGCAATGCTGGAGTTGGTAACAACACGTCAACGGCTTGCAGCAGGACTGAACAGTTGAACCCCAGCAAGTGCTCAGCAATCAGGCTTGGAGGCTGTGCGACGCCTTGCGTTCGTGTTTCTTGCCGGGGCCTTTACCATCTTCTCCACTGGTCAGAGCGACGTCAAGATTACTTGATCATGCTCTAAGTCCTTGGCAGGTGGAGCTTTGTTTTCCTTGTTGATTTCGAAGCCTATCAGCCTGGCTTCATGATGGGATTCCTTGGGTGGTCTGGGCGTGGCTCATGAAGCTGAGGTTGTATGTTTCGCCTTTTGGCAGCGGTATCGTTGGTTTGGCCGAAGTCTGCAAGCTCAGATTCTGTGAATCCGCGCTTTGCGAATGTCTGATGCTCCGTGTGGTGGGGCCCCAGAGCAAGGTCAGAGAAGCCGGCACCGTCCACGAGGTCGGCAAGTAGACAGCACGGAAGGAAACCATTGCTCGTTGGAACTTCGCTAGAGGCCGGCTTGCATCGGAACTGTTCACGATGCAGCAGGCGCATGGCCAAAAGACTTCGTCCTGGCTCCCGCAGCTGTTCCATTTTCACGGTGGCCGTTCCAGTTTGGCCATGCCCACCATGGAATACGATGATGCCTGCACTCGAGTGGTGACCCTCTTGGCCAGGCCGGCGACAGAAGAAGAGCTGGGAGATTGGCACTTTGGCGGGCGAAGGTGCGAAGGTGTGAGGGAGGAAATAGTTGTCGGTATGTTAGTTCAAGGATCGAAAGCCATCAAAAACTTGGCACAGGCGTTGGCTCTGGTTTCACGATGGCAAGACCCCGAACGGCTGGTTTGAGCCCGGTGGCCTGGTCTGCTAGGCGGATGGCGGGAGGGGTCATCCAGCCCTCCGATTGCAGAAACACGCGTGCCGGTCAGATAAGAGGTGAAAGGTTGTATTGAAGTAAGTATGTGTATATATATATATATATATTATATTATATTATATATATATATAATATATTATATATATTATATANATATAATATATATATATATAATATATATATATAATATATAATATATATATAATATATATAATATAATATATATATAATATAAATAATATATATATAATATATCCCTTTTGGGGTCCCTATTATAATACGGCACCTATTAGTTTTAGAGTACCCACAAGGGACCACAGTTTTGTGTGTGTATATATATATATATATGCAAAGGCTCGGAGCCGCGGGAGGGCTGCGAGTTGAAATCGGCCGGAGCCGGGAAGGCCCGGAGCTTCCAGAGGGTGTCACGTGAACGCCACGTTCCACGGCACTGCCCCAGCATGCTCTGCAGCGCCATGCAATATTCTTTGCTTTCACTCTCTTGTCACGCTGTGAGACGCTCATCTAACGTGCGTTCAGGGAGCTGGCGGAAGGGAAGGTCAGGCGAGCAGAGGCCTCAGAAGCCAGCTCGACTGAGTGTGCACACTCAGGCATCAGACACACATGCAAGTCTTTTTGTATGTGGGTATCCAGATGTATGGATGTGTGGATGAGGCTGGTTGTTTCCTTCGGCCGCACTAGCCTTGATGCCTTGATATTACTTGCAGAGAAAGAGCCGTCGATGGACTCATCTTATCGCGGGCAGACTTGCGTGGCCCGGCTGAGGTTGTCATCACGTCTTGGAGCTAACACAGGCGGCACAGACCTTGGGTTACTGCTCTTGCATTGCACTCCAGTGACTTCGTGCCGCTGAGGCCGAGATCCCCACGTTTCGGGTACAGGAGAGGAAAATGAAGGCCTCAGCCCTCAACCGGTTCATTGGGTGCAGCACAACAGAAGCTGAGCATCCGGCGGCCTGGAGAATGAGTCTTGCTAGGATGGCTCCGCGGCAAGGGCACACGAAGCGAAGACAATCGGAAAGAGCAACCGGCATGCTTAACCGCTTTGTGTCTAGCAAAGCCATTCATGTTCCTGCGATGTCATTGGGCTTGCCAGATCTGCGAGTCAGGTTGGACCTGAGCTTTACAAGCTGAAGTTTGTGCGCACGATGAGTGCAGAATGCATGAAAGTCAACTCAACTACCTGCGAAATGCAGCTTCGCAACTATTGTGAACAAGCAGTACGGAGACGGCGGCTTTGCAAGAGCAGCCGGGGGCACAGGTCTCTTGAAGGCAGACCTAAATTCCACCGTCGACCTGGCGCCGCTCTGTCTAATCCGAGCTGACCGAAGCTTCAGCCTTGAGGCCCGACCTGCAGAGTCTTGCGGGGGGAGGGCAAGTTGCTACAAGCAAAAAAAGTTGTTGGCTTGGCCTGCAGAGGTTGAAACGGGGCGGGGTTTTTCCATGTGCACATTCGCAGGCGCCGCATGAGACCACAGCGTTTGCTTATCAGAAAGGTTGGAGAGCGAAAAGCATTCATTTCAACATGTCGACGGCTACCCCAACGAACATGCTCAACCGGGAGTAGCACCCTTTGCCATAGCATTATTGGCACCTGCTGTTTTTTTCGCCCTTGCCTTGGACTTTATACCATGATTGCGGAGAGATACAAGACGGGAAGGAGGCCAGAAGTCACAGATGTGTTCAACATGTTGCAACAGTTTGAGCGGCGGATCGTCCAGGCGATGTGCTGGCGTAGCACTCACTCTGGTTTGCCGCTCAGATCTGCGACTCACAACTAGAATGTGGACAGCCCATCGGCTTGGAGTGGTGCCCGAGACTGCTTCAGAATTTCTCATCCAGGCCGTATGCCTTGCCTTGGGCAAGAACGCTTTTCTGGAAGCTCCCGGGAAACCGACAGGCATCAACATGCAAGACCTGTCAAGTGCGGCTAGCTCACGGGTCATGTCTGAGAAAGGCCACTCGATTCCTGATGGTCGTCACCATAGCCGAAGGAGGCAAGCCGACGACCCGAAGATTGACCAGACTCCACACGAGCCCCTTTTGTGTTGTCAACCCTGGACGCTTTCTCGTCTTACATGGAGGCTTTTCGAGCTAGGTGCCGGTGCACTGCTTTTCCCTGCGGAGGCCTGCCAGTTGTGTAATGCCATGTCTAGTTGCGGCGTCAAGGGTCGCATAATCAGGGCGCTAAAGCACTTGGCGTCGCCTTCGATTATCGCGCATTGGATGAGATTCAAGAACCAACAAGGAGACTGCACGGTGTGATGAGATGGCGTAGCAAGAAGAGCATGCATGAGTTGACCTGACTTTCATAGGAAGCCTGTGGGAGATGTGACCTCCGAGAAGGCACAGAAGGCCTGAACATGCCGCGAGCAAACGCATGCGCACAGCCTGTAACCGCATATCGTGCAGAGTTACCATAGTTGCCTGCTGCCGAGGCGATCGGCCTCATCAAAGAGTGCCGTGAAAAGATCAAGTCCTTGTTGACGCAGCTCCTGCAAGCTTGCTGCTACAAGACACCTACATACTAGTAGTTACCCCAAAGTACTGATACTTCGCCAGGAAGTTCACGGCGAATCCGGAAGTCGATTTCACCCCGTACTTCGATACGCAGCTGCTCGTTTGCATCGCAGGCAGTTTCAACCCAGTTGGATTTTGGCAGCTAAGGCCTGACAAAATCCGCGCAGCCATGGATGACATCTATGATCTGCTCGATCAGGACACGATGTAAAGCAGGATTCGTGACATACTTGTGTAACATGCTGGCACGCGTAGCAGCAGTTTGTCTTCGAGGACTTGTTGTCACAGCGTTTCTGTGCCTACTGAAGCAGCAGAAGCTAAGCAGATGGGTTCTTTCGGGTTGGATAGCGTGCTTTAATCCTTCTTCGCAGCTGCTGGTTGAGTCTAGTCTCCTGATTCTTGTGTCTTGCCGTAGTCTATTTCGTGTTCACGTGTTCATGCGTAGATTATGTGTGTATACACATAAATGTACATATATATATATATATATTAATATATATATATATATATATATATATATATTTGTATATGTACATATATACACATGTACATACCCACGTAAACAGGTATATACGTATATATGTATATACGGACATACATGTTACATAAATACACATATGTGTATGCATGCATGCATGTATGTATGTACCAATATATACTAATATTTGGATGTGTATATATATATATATATATATATATATGAACGTATACGTATGCTAGTGTTCATCCCCCCACAGTGATAATCGAGCACAGCGACAACGGCCACGACCAAGTCGACCACGACCGCCAGAACCACCCGGACCATCGCGACGACCACCAAGAGCAAGGAGACCACCAGCAGGTTACCAGGAGCACACCATCAAAAGACCTCAAAGAGACCACCAGAAGACCCAACGAGACCACCAGGAGACCACGAGAAGACCACCAGGGCACCCAGCCAAACTGCTTCCCCCAAGTGCTGGCACGATTCAGGAGCACGGCCAGAATGCCCAAATTCTGGCGGGCACGGCCAAACTGCTTCCGTCAAGTACTGGCAGATTCAGCAAGTACCTTGCGCTTGTCTCATATTTTGGTGGGATTCAGGAGGACAGCCAACATGCTTTCCCCCAAGCCGTTGATTCAAGGTTTTCGAGGACAAAAGGTGGCCCATGGGAATTTACAATGAATCTGGGTTTCCGGAGACTGGAAAAAAACACGTGAGTGCACACCATGCACGGCACAAAAAGTTTGTCCGCGGCGCACCGAACGCGCACCTAACCAACGCCGTATAACGCCGTACCCACATCTAAGCAAACAATCACACACATGCACAAAGCGCAATAGACTTGAAATAGACTTGCACGCACAGTTGTGGTTTTGTTCTACTGTTTGGGTCGTGTTTCCATCTCTGTCCAGCCATCTCCAGGACACACGGCCGGACGCTGAGCGAGTAGGCAGAATCATGCTGGCTGCGCGATACAACATCATTGGGGTTCCAACCTCAGATCGGTCCGCAGTGGTTTTGCAGTAGGCCACTTGCCACTTGCACACTCTGAGGCATCGTCTGGTGTGAACAACATGAAACCGGCCAGTGCCCTGTCACCACAACTGCGGGATCTGTCTCCTCTGGTCATTCTGTGCAGGACATCAACAGATTGGTCCCAGAAGAGCAGGCATGCGTTTGGCACATGCTGGGAGAACCGCGGAAAGACTTTACTAGCCTGAACAGGTGAAGTACAACAACAAGATGGTGGACTTTCTGCGAGCTGCAGATCGATTACTTAAGTATGTTTCTTGATGGCCTGGAAGGCATTTTCAACCGAAAAAGTTATCGAGGCAATAGGACCGTACGCCGTAGCAGAGATTGAGAAGCTACTTTTCCTTAATGTATGTGTGTTGCTTGATGTGTTCATGGGTTTTGCAATTCTTGGACAGACCCCAATGATCTCATGCATCGGTGTGATGTTCGTTGGCAGCTAGGTCCGAAACAAGTCGAAACTTCCAGGATGTCGACCGTACTTCGAATTGCGAAATCGGACTAGATTTGGGGTAGAAGAAATAGTTCACGAAAAGTTATTGGTTTTGATTGATATAACTGTTTGAAGAAATTCTGTCTTAGACTTGTGATATTATGTAACAACAGAAACTTGGAAAATGTATAGAAATTCTGATAAGAAATTTCAGTAAGATATGTTTCGCATAACTATATGCTGATCAAACGGTCTTTCAGGCAAATTTATATGAAAGGCCAACTGTATAACCGTATAGCCAAACACGTGTTCGCGAAAGTTTTGTGATGGTATTCTGTAAAACAATGCATTATTAGGAGTCTGTTTCTGGACGGATAAGGCTTATGGACGAATAAAGTATGAAACTTGAAGAAATTATGAAACATATTTTTTTTTCTGCTCTGAAACGTTGTACGTTTTTTTTCTGGTTTTAGGTTTGAACAGGACGGTTGTCGAGACGAAATTACGAAAATGCCCAGATTTTGGGACTAGCGGTAAGCTCGCGGTTGTCTGCTTCTAAATTAAAGGCGAATCTTTATTGTTTTGACGGATTCGTATTGGATGCGTTGCGTAGTATAAAAAGCCTTAAAAGCAGGTGGATTTCGTTCATTACGCCGCGACAAAGTAGTGGATATCATCGATATTCTATATTGTAGCGAGCGATCGGACGTTGTCCACACTAATTATGTATGCTGTGTATAATGATATGAAGACGTGAGTGTCGTGGAGTGGTGGTCGAGGGGAGTGTCGCGGAGTGGCGGGCGGGGATGTGGTGAGCGTGGACCGGCGGGCGACGTGTCATTGATGTGGATGACGAGTCTTTTAGGGAATTGTCGCGAAAGGACGGGCCAGGATTTGTATGTCGTGGAGTCTAGGTGAGGGCGTGTCGAGCGTCGTAGTGTGACGGGCGAGGGCGTTTGTATTGTGGGGATTGTCGTGGAGCGGCGGGCGAGGGCGTGGGAGTCGAGATGGGCGAGGGCGTGGGTTCGTGGGGAATCTCGTGGAGTGGCGCGCGAACTTGCGCGTGGGGGCGGGGACGTTTGCGTCTATATCACGACAGCTAGCTAAGGGAGGAGAGGGGGAGGAGAGAGAAAGGAGAGAGAGAGGAGAGAGAGAGGAGAGAGAGAGGAGAGAGAGAAGAGAGAGAGAGGAGAGAGAGAAAAGAGAGAGAGAGAGAGGGGAGAGAGAGAGGAGAGGAGAGACAGAGGAGAGAGAGACGAGAGAGAGAGAGAGGAGAGAGAAGAGGAGGAGAGAGGAGGGGAGAGAGAGCGAGGGGAGGGAGGCGAAGAGAAGGAGAGAAGAAGAGGAGGAGAGCAAGACAGAAAAGAAGAAGGAAGAGAAAGGAGAATTATGTGAAGAGTAAGAAGATAGAGGAGAGAATAGAAAGAAAAGATAATATATTTATTATAGAATTGCTTAGGTTAATTTAATCTTTGTTGTTTCGGTCTTTGCCTTAAATTTATTTGTGTTCCTAATTTCACGTTTCGATTTTATAGTTGGGCGTTTCGGGGAGACAATCTCTATATGGTTTCGTGTCGTAGGTTTCTCGTTATTATTATGTCTCTCTCTCTCTCTTTGTTAGGTCTGTTAGGTTATAACGATATTCTTTTGGTTCTCTTATCGTAATAAATAGGGGGCGGACGAGAGGGATAATTTTTAATATAATGAGAAGAAGATAATATATATCGTAGGAAAATATTGGATCTCTTCGTTCTCTCTTCCCCTTGAATATGTTATATAAGAATAATGAAAATAATATTGATCTATTATTTTTAAGAAATTTATTAATGATACTATTTTTCTTTTGCATATACATTTTATTCTATTTAAATAATTAATTCTATTGATTTTTGGAAACCCCGGGCAAGAGAAAGGGTATATTATGAGTTGGGGGGAGAGGGGGGCTTAGTAGTGTTGCACTATATATATCTTTTTATATATCGTAAGTAATTATCTAGATTTTGAGATGTCGGATATATATGAGATTGAAGAAGAAAATAATTTAAAAGAATGAAAATTAAAATAATGAATAAGATTATATATTTTCTAAGAATATATCTATTTATTTTATATATTAGTTGAATTATTATTATTGTTGGTTAGGAATAAAAATATAATTATTTTGTTAAATTGTAATAGATTTTCGGAATAAATAAAGTCAAAATAGAAGGATGGAATTTTAAAATAAATAGGAAAGATTATCTATATTATAAGAATGAATATGAAATATTTCGATTAAATATTTTTATTATCTAGGGTCGAAAATATAATATTTTTTTAGGATATGATCGATTTTCGGAGGAAACTAAATATGGAAATTCTAATATTGTTTGATTCTAAGGAGTTATCTATATGAATATAAATTCTGATATATTCTATATTTTAATTGAAAATTTGATAATAAAAAAATATAGGATCGGATCATCTTATGTGATAATGGTTCGTGTATGATTACTAAATGAGTTTAGAGGATAGTAGTTATAATATGTTGATTGTGTCTGTAGGCGTGTGCTTTCTTGGTGAGAGTATATGTGTCTTGGGTCGAACGTGCACGTGTGTGCGTTTTGCGTGGGTTATGGGTTGTCTGGACTTAATTAATTCTAGCTCTCTAATTCTCTAGTTATTTAGCTCTCACTCTCTAGTTCCAGCTTTCTAGCTGTAATTTTAACTCTCTAGCTTTATATTTTTAACTCTCTCTCTCTCTCTCTAATTTTCTAGCTTTAGTTCTCTATCTCTAGTTCTTGCGCTCTACTCTAGCACTCGTTCTAGTTCTAGCTCTCCACTAGTGCTTTAGTTCTAACTCTAGTGCTCTAGTTCTCTCTGTAGTTCTAGTTTTCTCTCTCTAGCTCGCTCTCTCTAGTTCGAAAGTTCTAGCTCTTTAGCTCATTCTCTAGCCCTTTCTGTAATTCTAGCTTCCTTTTTCCAACTCTAGGTCGCTCTCTCCAGCTCTAGCTTGCTCTCTCTAGTTCTAGTTGCTCTAGCTCCCGAGCTCTCCCTAGCTCTCGCTCCCTACCTCCCCAGCTCCCCAGCTCCCTAGCTCCCTGGCTCCCTGGCTCGCTTGCTCTCTAGCGGTCTAGCGAGCTCTCTAGCTAGAGAACGCTAGCTAGCTCTCGAGCTCAAGGTTTGGCTCTCTAGCTCTAGGTTAGGGAGAGAGAGTTGCAGAGCTAGAGAGCTAGAGATGGAATTAACATTAGAGAGTTACAGCTAGAAAGATAGAGCTAGACCTAGAGCCCACAATTAGAGCTAGAACTAGAGTTAGGGAGCTATTCTGCCTCTCCCCCTCCCTCCGCTCCCTCTCTCCCACTCTCCCTCTCCCCCTCTCCCCTTCTCCCCCTCTCCCCCTCTTTCCTCCCTCCCTCTCCCCTTCTCCACAGAGCCCTCTGGATTGGAGAGAGAGCGTGTTTAGTCGCGTTAGACTCTTCCGGAGCAGCAACGGAGGCCTGGGACCTTTTCGCGCGCGCCACATCCAACAGAGCCCTCTGGAGATATAGTGTTTAGTCGTGTTAGGCTGTTCCGGAGCCCCCCAAGGCCTGGGATTTTTTCGCGCGCGCCGCATCCAACAGAGCCTCCCAGAGAGAGCGCTTAGTGGAGTTTAGGCTCTTCCGGAGCCTGCGTAGAGCTCTAGGACCTTTCCGCGCGTGCCTCATCCAATAGAGCCTTCCAGAGAGAGCGTTTAGTAGCGTTTAGATTCTTCCAGAACGGCCCCAGAGCTCTAGGACCTTGTCGCGCACGCCGCATGCAACAGAGCCTTCCAGAGAGAGCGTTTAATGGCGTTGAAATTCTTCCGGAATCGCCCCAGAGCTTTGGGACCTTTTCGTTCGCGCCGCATCCAACAGAGCCTTCCAGAGGGAACGTTTAGTACGTTTAGACTCTTCCGAAGCCGCCCCAGAACTCTGGGACCTTTTCGCGCGTACCGCATCCAACACAGCCTTCCAGAGAGAGCATTTAACGGTGTTAAGACTCTTCCGGAGTCGCCCCAGAGCTCTGGGACCTTTTCGCGTGCGCCGCATCCAACAGAGCCTCCCAGAGAGAGCGCTTAGTCTATTAATATTATTTAGACTCTTCCGGAGCCGCCCCAGAGCTCTGGGACCTTTTCGCGCGTCGCGCATCCAATAGAGCCTTCCAGAGAGAACGTTGAGTGGTATCTAGACTCTTCCGGAGCCGCCCCAGAGCTCTGGGACCTTTTCCCGCGCCGCATCCAACAGAACCTCCCAGAGAGAGCGCTTAGTGGCGTTTAGGCTCTTCCGGAGTCGCCCCAGAGCTCTGCGACCTTTTCGCGCCCGTCGCATCCAATAGAGCCTTCCAGAGAGAATATTTAGTGGCATTTAGATTCTTCCGGAGCCGCCCCAGCGCTCTGGGACCTTTTCGTGCGCGCCGCATCCAATAGAGCCTTCCAGAGAGAGCGTTTAGTGGCGTTTAGACTCTTCCGGAGCCGTCGCGGAGCTCTGTGTTACGTGCTGGGCGTGTTGGGTGTCTTGTGTGTCTTGTATGTGTTGTGGGTGTTGTGTGGCTGTGTGATGTGCGTGTTGTGTGTCTTGTGTGTGTTGTGTGTGTTGTGCGTGCTGGGGAGGTTTTAGGTGTTGTGCATGTTGCGTGTGTTGTGTGTGTTGTGCGTGTTGTGTGTGTTGTTCGTGTTTTGTTCTGTTATGCGTGACGAGTGAGTTCTGTGGAGTGAGGGAGGGAGGGAGTGAGGAAGTGAGTGAATAAGTGAAGAAATTGGAAGGCGATAAAAAATAAAAACCTCATAGAATAATGTAGAGAATTCATCGATAAATATAATAAAAATATTCTTTATGAAATATCCTAAAATTACCAAAATTTACGGGACTTTAATATCGAGAAAGAAACGATCACAACATTAAATTTCCAGAAATTTAATCACGTAAAATAATCATACGAGAGATTTTCATGAAGAAATACGGAAAAGGACCAAATTATAGAGGGGGGGTAAGAACGTACGTATAATCCCAGATACAACTAATACGATTCCATTTTATTTCAGAATGTGAACCTATAGTATATGGATATATTTAATATTAAATCAAATTCTATATTAAATATAATAATATATATATATAGAAATTCTATGGATATATATATATTATCATATAAATATATTCATCTTTAATTTGATTTATTTTATATAATTTCATTTTTATAATATATATTCATATTTCTGAAAAATCTAAAAATATTTGATTTTTCCCTCTTATATAGTTAAATGAATCGCGAAACAATTTAAATATAATTATATAATGAATTAAGATATAATCTATAATATTTCATTACCATTAGATATAGATTTCTAACCAATAATTTCTCTTTCTATTCATTTGAAAGTCGAAATATTCCCGCAATCCTTATCATAGAGAAATAAAATAAAAACCTTTTTCTAATAGAAATGAGATTATAAACAAAAAAGCTCCATATCTAATTCAAAGTATCATACGAAAAGCACAATATTTTCAAATTCTATATAATGCATCTATTTTATTCTTCAGATATCGTCCGTCATCGTATTCTATTATATACGGAGTGAAAATTATTTCAGAAATAGTTTCTTAAATTTCTGAAAATATATGAAACATGATATAGATTATATGAAATATTCTGAAAGAATTATAAAATTGAATGATATATTATTCGAATTATTATGTTATCTTGAATTTTCTAGGGTCATTAAGAAAATGATCATTCAGTTCTTAATAGTCAATCTATATTTATGTTATTTCGTAAATATTAAATGTTTGTTCTTCTTGTTTCTATATTCGATCGATGAATCTTGGATCTCGGAATATAATTCAAGTCTTTTGGATTAATACATCTTTTTGTGTCGAAACCAGGGATTCAAACGAGCCGGTGGGACGCCCTCCAAGCTCTTCATTGCATTTCAACAGAGATTTGCGAATCTGTGCCAATTTTGTCTGGATCTACGTGGGTCGTGTATTTCGTCAACCCATAGCTCCAACATATGCCAGGAAGCATGAGCATGGATGCCACGAAATATACCATGCCATGAAATTGGCCTTCGCCTTTGAATTTTGGAATCAGCACCTGGGATTCACACCGGAATCGTCAGCTTCTAGTGAGCCACGACTTCGCAGGGAGAGAAATCTTTGCAGCAAAGGCGCCTCTGAAGCCAGCAGAGGGGCAAAGATCTTCGCAAGTGTTTCTAAGATAGACATTACCCCCTGAAGCGTACCCTGCTGTTGAGGAGGCAGCTCTCGTGCAGCTAGCCCCACCGCAATCGGATAGCACATTGAGCCGACGGCGAAGAAAGTGATGACAGCATATGCCAAAGTCCAAGTGCTCTGTGTTAGCAAAGAGAACAGCAAGTAAAACATGCTGAGGGACGTGAAACTAAACGTTAGGGTAGTGATTTCGCCAAATCTGCGGGTCAGAAAGGGTTGGACCACAGCCAGAACAAAGAGCGACTCCATTGCCCAAACCATACCCAGCAGTATGTAGAAGCGCTTGTCCATCTTCAAGAACATCTGGCAATAGAAATCCAGGGTGCTTACCATCATATTCAGCCCGAAAGAACTCAGGAAGACCAACATGGAGTAGATCACCTCAGGCTACAGGCAGACAGGTTCCTGAAGTGGATGAGATTGCCGAAGGAGGCAGTGCTCTCGACAGTCGCAAAAAATTCGTGAGTGTACACCAAAGCTGTCCCGTACCGCGAGGGGCGAAGCCGCGACCTCTTGCCCTTCTGCCGGAACTTACGCAGAAGTACAAACTATTGATGCCGAAAGTGAGGACAATGCAAGAACAGAAGCACGCGCACCAGCAGGAACGGCAACGCCAACACCACAGCGAATGACCCGGACAAGTAACAAGTACTGTGCTGGGCAACATTGAAAGTGGTCGAAAATGAAACAGAAACACGCAGTGACTAATCACGGAACAGCACGGCTTGAGGCAAGCAACATCTTCGGGGATGAAGTTCTTGGCCAAACACACGGACCCGATATCAGATTTGTGCAGCAGCAGTCCATGGAGCAGACAGCCCCCGACCAATGACGTGAGCACTCACGAATCACAGCTGCATCAACAGCTTCAGGCCGAACCCAGCACAGAAAACGAGACGGCTCATAGTACACAGCAGAAAACATACGCCGGACTGGGGCAGGTGCTGGCGTGCCCCTAGGAGGGAACGTGCTAGGATATGCCAAAAGAACTCTTCGCGGATTCGTTGGAAGGACCTCTATCGATGTGCACGTTCAGCAGGGCTCAGGGTTAGGGACGTTGAGCGCAATGCGATGCCTTGACAAAGCTTGAGCAACCTGGACGCACCCCAGATAATCAAGAGCCTGGCGGCAGCTCTGCAGCACTTACTTTTGCTTCTTTCAACAATAGGAAACCGACCACAATGTCGATAAGATTCCGAACCGATGAGGCCAACACCATCGCGCGAGATACGCCGAGCACCGCCAAGGCTGCCACCGGGTTTGCCTCGCTACAACGAAATTCTTTCCGTGGCGCGATATCTCTCCAGGCGGTCTTCACCTTACTTTTCAGGCATGCGTGAACATCTGCATGTGTACATAGAAGCGCGACTACCTTCTGCAGCTGAAGAAGCTACGATGACTATGACCACGTTCAGGGCTGCAGCTGTGAAGTAGCAGGCCCGAAATGATATTGCCATTGACTGCACCAATGCAACAATAAGACTGCCTGCAGGAGAAGTCGCATACACAACCGAGTGCTTGTGATATGCCCGTGTGCTTCCAGGCTTTTCAACATGCTCTTCAGCCATGCACAGGCCTGCGCACATACCCGCCACCATAGCACCTCCCAGGGCCGCTAGATTGTCGGGACATTCCTCGGCGCTGGAGATGTCCACCGTGTAGGACTGCAGAGTTACTTTGTAGTTGCCCAGCAGGCCAGCAATCCCACGAGAGCAAAAAAGCAAGCCCTGCGCAACTTCGGCAGGGATCTGTCTGACAATGCCCAGAGTGGGTAGACAAAGGCCAGCGATGCCGTAATCGATCACCTGCTTTGCAGTTTTACTTCAACTTCGGCTAGATCAGATCGACCATAAGTGCCAAAGCACAGAACGGCGTCTGCTGTGACATGCCCTGGCCGATACTTCCTTGAATGTCCACAGCTTGTGTAACTTACGCCTCGTGGAACAACATTTAATACATGCCATGCAGAAGGTCTCTCTCCACCGTAACCCTGTGTTCTCGCCTCACCGACGATTACGAACGACGACAGCGAAACACGGAGAAAATACCGGATGTTTCTGCCAACCACCACCACTCTCACGATTTGGACACTGCAACCGAGGGGTAACCGCCGGCAAGAGAGGATTAACGCATAGGCCCTGATCCCCAAGCTAGCCGATCTACAGACTGCAAAAAGGCATCAGAAGGGATATGAAGACGAATGCACCTGACACTATCTCCATCAGTCAACCTCGAGGCACTGCTATGGTTTTCGCAAAACCAGTACACTGAAATAGCTGGACAGCGCCGCCAAAGTTCGATCTTCTCGGGCTCTCCCCGTCATGAGGCAATGTGACCTACAGCAAGCCCGCTCCTGCACAGAGCAATGTGGTCTCCATGCTCAGACAACCCACGAAGCTGCCACACGCGTCACAGTTTGACATGCCTACGACACGGGTGGCATGTCTGTGCTGCCGGAACTGTTTACGACAGGCTGTCAGGGAACAAGTTGCCACGATGAAAATCTCCTTGCTGACTGTTCGGCTGCTGCTATCGTTTGCATCACCTTCCCGGACCGTTCCTGAAAACTACATGAAACCCACCTGCCAACGGCACAATGTTGATGTCCCACGGTTTCTGCTAGCCTGACTACTCACGCTTAGGCGAAGCTGCAAACCAAGAAAGCAAGCATCGTCTGGCGGTTGCAAGGCGTCAGGGCACCTGTCCAAGCTGAGCCAAGCATTGGATAGGTCTTCGACCGAACTTGTCACTCATCACCCCAACAAGCTGGCTGGTGATCAACTCGCAAACTGCATTGGCTGCGAGCAAGCGCCCGTAGTATCTTTGAGACTCACTGGACTCCCCCCCATCAGGGTTCGGCTTGAGGTCCTGCTCGCCGACTACTTCCTTGCATACCTCCAGCCAGACATTCAGGGCAGCACCCATACCTCAGCTTCCAACAACCAACACATCAAGAGCTTTGCCGGGCTGGGTCAGGGCTTTAAGGCACGTCTGCTTCCACAAGTCGTACCCGGCTCGAGGGCCCACAGCCAGGCGTTGGCAATTTCTGCAAACAACAACGGTTGAAAAACTTTCAACGTATACCAGTCCTGAAGTAAAAAGGAATTCACATTTAACTGCTCCCAGCGTGTCAACAGTGTCAACATGTCAACCCACCAACGCTGGAGACCGGGGGAAGCTTTCACGGCTTTGATGTCGATCCTCGCCAAAGGGACGGCCACGGACTGCCCGATGTTCGATTGATTTTTGCATCAGTAGCTTCATGTCGCTCGATCCTGTTGTCAGGGTGCAACAAGTCAAGGCAGCCGCTGATGTCCCTGGGAGCTGTTGCCTCAAAACAAGGGACGGCTGCAGGCGGCCCAATCGAAGACAAAGAGCTCGTACTTCGTTCACAGTATACGCTGCAAGAACCCACAACAATCTCTTAGTGAAGGAATCCAGGCGTGCTAGGTCGCCCTTCTTACTGGTTTCCGCCATGGTCCCACCATCACATTTCGCGATATTGGTGCGCAGTAGCTCGTCTTAACGTTTATCATCCTTGCTGGCAGTATGTCCGTGGATGTTCATGCGACTGCAAGTTATGACGGCAACAACACCCAGATCAGAACGCGTTTGTTGAGAAAAACCAACCAGCCGCCAGCCACTAGAAGCACGAACCAGGCACGAAGCCGCTGCAACCTTGCTGCATTTTGCCGGTCATCTGTCTTCTATCCCTTGCTTCTCTACGTACAAGCCACTGAGGACTGATAGTGCCATTGGTGTTCGATGGGTAAAGAGGTGGAAGACCGACATTGAACCCAGGATGAGGTTGGTCGTTCAGGGCTGCTTTCAGCATTGGATTCGTCGAAGATTGACGTGGACTTATTGTGTCCGTCATTGGTGACTCCGGCCGCTTTTGGTGATGGCATTGGCTATTGGCTAGAGGCTGGGAGGTTAGCGTAGCTGACATTTCCACGGCATTCTTCATGCGTGAAGTCGACCCATCTAAGCAAAGTCGACTCACACACTCAACGAAACTGCAAGTACAAGCCTGTCAAATCTGCACGGGGAACATGCGGAAACTGCAAGTGCACACTGCTTTACGACTGGAAACTGCAAGTACACGCTGGGTTTCAACGAGCACAGCCCGACATAGACGACTTTAGAGAAAGGACATCAATGCACATTTGCAGCATGACAGCGGGTTTTAGCCGGGTTTTGCATGTCTGTAGACAACCGGCTCCGAGCATTACCTCGGATTTCCTATGTGCTTTCCGGTGCGAGATGACTCCAAACTAATTGCCATGAGCCTTCATGCGGTATGCCCATGTACACGCCTGCACAAGACGACTGTACTCAAGGCACGACCAGTTAACCTAAGTGCTTGCAAATACATATACACAGATATACATGTATACATATATACAAGTCTACAGCTATACATCTATACATATATACATATATACGTATATACATATACACATATATACATACACATATGTCAAAGGTACATATATACATATGTACATATGTGCATATATACATATACACAAATTATAAAAACTTACATCTACTCATTTTTATGCATATATGCATATTTGCATATGTACATATATACGTATATACGTATATATATTTTTTCCAACCCTCTCCGACGCCCGCACTAGGCAGGTCAGGGCACTAGCATACATCCCTATGTATATATACATTAATACATCTATGCATAAATACACATATATGTATATATAAACATATTTTCATATACATACATATATATACATATACATATATATATATACATATGTATTACGTATGTATATACATATAAACATATTTACATATTTACATATATACATATATGCATATATACATATACACATATAGACATATATACTTGTATACATGTATACATGTATACATATATGCTTATTTGCATATATGCGTAAATACATAAATGCATAATTACATATATATATATATATATACATACATATACATATATACATATGCAGGTACATATATATATATATATATAACAATATTATGTACATATTTATGTATATGTATGTATACATGTAAACATATCTGCTTGCACGCAAATACGCATATATACATACATATACACATATATACATATATACATATATACTTACACACATGCATACATATGTACGTAGATATACATATAACTAGACGTGTACATGTACATATGTATATATATATACACACAAATAAACCTGTATTGACATACGCATAAAAATATGTGTATATATATGCATAAATATATAAATATAACACGTGTACAAATATGAAAAAGCAACATGTGTACAAAACTGCATATATACAATAATTAACGTATTCTTCATGTAAATCTGTGCGTGCGTTCCATACTGTGACAAGCATTTCACTGTGTTCTAGCCACATGCAGCTTCCTGCAGAAGACATCTGACTGTAGCAGCCGGTGCAAAATCAGTGGACAATCCATGTCCAGGATGAGTCGCTCGAAGCCTCGACATGCTAAACGTAGAGTCAGCTTGGGACATTTCAATGGACCAAGCTCTCAGCAAGGACATCCCAGGCGTAGCTGTGGGCCATTGTGCTGTTCACAGCCTACAAGATGTGCTTCGGTTGCGAGGCTTGACTACCGTTCATCCAATGAGCAGTGGCTGTGGAGCCTGGTCAGCCCATTCCGTTCACGACCTTCTGCCCATCGTGCGCAGGCACCGAATCGCTGCACTTGCTTGAAACTGTCCTATGCTACAAGTACAATCCTTGATGCACTCATTCGGCCGCAGGTGCTGACGTTGTGAAGCAAGCTGACCAGTACCGCCGGCCATGTTGGGGGTGCCCTAGGTGGCCGCTCGGTCTGAATGGTCTGGCTGGAGGAGACCCGCTCGCGAGACCTGGCGGCACAGGAACACATCCCCAGGCAAAACGGACTCGCGCGCAATAGTGCAGACTTTCACTGGTCTAGGGGCTGCACAAGAGCAGAGAGCGCCCTCTGGATGCCGCGACGTTGGAGACACCAATGATGGACACTGTCGGCGCGTCCGACGCGGCGAAACTGCTGCGTGACATGCCGCAGAGCCGGGGAGGAGCCCAAGGAGAACTCTCTGTCCCGTAACTCTGTCCGGTCTACCACTGCTCAAGGTCTCTGTGGGCCATGAAAATGCGGGTGGGAACATGCGGCGTGACTTCATGTCCAGACTACACTGCCCGTTGACACGAATGAAATATGTGCAGAGCGTGCAGTGGCTTCTCCCCTTTGCGGGATGCGACCGGCTTCACATGTCCTATCCCAGGCCAGGCTACACAGCCTAAGCCCCCTGGCTCACACGAGGAACGGGGGGCCGGGAGGGCCCAGTCTGGAACCACGTGCCTTTGCCAGCTCACAAAAGCTGAAAGCAAACAGACACAGCCTCGATGCCCTGCATTGACATTCCTAGATTCCTAGATCTGCAGCACAACATGGACAACATGCTCAACAAGACAAGTGTTGCTCTCAAGCCCAACCCTTCCGCGCATGATCTGCTAGATGATGTGCGAACCACAAAAGAAGAGCCACAGGAAGTAACGAGACGCCTAGTCACGTCTCGGAATATGAAAACTTGACCCTTTACGCCGCTTGTCTGACAAGTTGAAAACGTTTCTTTCATGTTTTGTTTATGCGAATCGGCACACTCGCCGCCGCTTGTTTAACCTGGTGAAATCATATCTCTCATCACCCACACTTCCGTCGAAGGGTAGCTGCCGGTCCTCAACGTCCACACTTTCCACCAGTGCCAAGAGCACTCGATCGTGAAAGAAGCAGCATCGATTCCGCATTTGATCGTGCTTGGAAAAGCTTCGGTATTAATCTGCCCATTTTATGCACTAACCAAGTCCTGCGCACTGCTACCATCATGCTCATGATACCTAGCGAACTTAACATCTGTTGCACAGAGCATGCCTCTGTACCCATTTACTTCCGTGTGTGGTGGTTCGTACTTGAAGCTACCGCCTCGAGCTTCAACACATGCTGCGTCATAGCGCATCAGAGCATAAAACAAAACCGTTCCGCCCAGCCAATCCTGCCAGTCTCAGGTCACCGGCAAAAGCGCCGTGGCAGGTTGGAAAACCAAAAAATGCGGCCGTTGGCCCAAAGATGTTGCACCGAATGACTTCTACACGAGATTGAGACTGCTTGAGTGTTCACCCACGCCCGAGAGGTGATACTGACCCACGACATCCCGCGGACAACTACAAAAGATCGTGAACCGGAAGGACATGCTTTGCACCAGTCACTGGTATGAGAATAGCATTTCAAAGGGGCTGGCCGCAGCTTCGCATGCTGCCTAGACAATGCTGCTTTTCATTGTTCTCTATTGCATATCCGATCGCATCCGATCCCCGATCGCGACGTCACGGCGAGTACAATAAGCTGTGCCACACCTAGTATCTTGTGCTGTATTGTGGAGCATGTCAGAGGTAGCAAGACTTGCTGGCAACAGCTTTAAGCGCCATCCGCAGAAAACTGAGATTCAGGCTTGACCAGACTTGCCAGCAGGCGTCAACACCCTGCGCCCGACGATGATTGCCCCGGCGGTTCTGTGGCCTTGTCCGGACGTGCAACAAGCCCCAAGTGCCAATGAACCGAAGACGTGACAGTCAGTCAACGTTCGACTCAAGCTACCGTTCAGGGTGCCGCCGTGGGCTCAATTACGGTGAGGGCTAGCAGATAACAACAGCCCTGGGAACTGCACTCTGTTCAGTTGGCGTCGGCTGCCGTGATACAGAGGCCGACGGCGGCCCTGACGCACCAGAAGCCGGAGTTGCCGGGCGCAGGTCTGAAAAGCCTGCATGAAGCGGCCGTCTGTCGAGTTACCGAGACCACAGATCTTCGGCGACCGCTCCTGTGTGAAAAATATCCTGGGCATCCGAAAGCCGGCGGTGAAAGGTGTTTGAAGCCGATGCCGGCCTCGGACAGCAGACTCGACTTCCAGAGTTTTGGCCCCTCCCCTATACTTTGCTCCAGGTCTGCGGCTGACTGCCATTGACACCGGGATCGTTCTCCCAGTCTCGCAGGCCTTGCAACCTCGAGTCCGTGTGGCGCGCCAATGCAGCTCCTATCAGCTCCCCCGAAACCGGCAAACCTCAGCTATGAGTCTAAAAACTTTTCGATCCCATTCGCAGGTTACCCACAACATCCCATACGACGCTTTCAACTCAGGCAACAGGATTTTGCAGCGCTCCAGAAAAGCACCAAGGTTCGAGCACATCCGCTATGGCTAAGTCCTCGTCCTGACAAGACACCGCAAGATGGGTCCAGGCTTTTCTGGGTATTGTTTATGGTTTTTTCTGGATATTTTTTTTATGGTTTTCTGGGCCTGGATTGTAGAGAACCTGTAAGAGTCTCACAGAGGGGCCTGATTTGGATTTTTTCTGGGTGTTGTTTATGGTTTTGTGGGCCTGGGTTGTAGAGAACCTGCACAAGTAAGAGTCAGTGCTGGCCGACGTGGCAGTGCATCGCCAAAGGCTCTTTACAAAACGAGGAAAGGAGAGGCCTGCTGTTGCCGTTGCATGTGCTGCTGCAGCCGCTGCCGCTGCCGTTGCCGC
>BGNK01002531.1:21329-31611 GCA_003297005.1 Symbiodinium sp. clade A Y106 | reverse complement strand
CGTTGCCGCCGCCGCTGCCGCTGCCGGCCAAGTTGCGGTACTGTTGCTCCTGTAACGTTACCGGCGCCGCCGCAGGTGCCGCTGCCGCTATACCGCTGCCGCTACCGCCGCCTCATGATGCTGCTGTTGCTGCTGCTGCTGCCGCTAAGATATAGAATTGCTGCCGGCGTTGCTGCTGGTGGCGGCGCTGCAGTGTTAGTGCTGCCAGTGCTGCTCCTGCATGCTGCCGCCGTCGCCGCCGCTGCTGCCGCCGCCTCTGCATGATGCCGCTGCTGCTGCTGCTGCTGCCGGTATTGACGAGATTGCTGCCATTGCTGGTGCTATTGGAAGACCACGACGACGAGCAACGGCGACGCGGTAGAGCCACGAAGTGCTAGCGCTGCCACCTCTAACGCCGTTGCCATGCTGCCCTTTTCAAACTTCCGGTGGATCACCTGTCTGAAACCCGCCCATCGTCTGGCAGAATTGCCTCCACGCACGCACAACAAATAGATGTTTGCAGGAATGCGTCACGGAACATCTTAGAACGAAAATATTGCTAGGACCCAATGTTCTGCTAAGCAAGACCAAATGGCTGAATCTCTTGGATTTGAGCTGAAGCTTCCAAACCCTTGACAGCGAGATTCTCGTGAAACCAATCATTTTGCTACCTTCAACGACTGGATGATCATGACGGTTTCGCTGTGGTCAAACATCATGAAACTTTCTGCATCCGTTCCACTTTGTAAGACTGGCTTTTTGCTGTTGATGTTGTTTTTGCTGTCGGGAGGCGGGGGGAGGGGTTTTGTTTATTGCTGATGCTGCAAGGGAGGTTTGATGTTTTTGGCTGTTGCTGCGGGGGAGGGTGTTTTTTTTGGGCATGGTATTTTTTCTTATGCTGTGGATCTCTCCCCTTATGCTCCCGGCTTTTTCTTATTCTAACGGTTTCTGCCCTTATGCGAACCGGGCTTTTCCTTATGCGAACCGGGCTTTTCCTTATGCTCACGTGGCTTTTCCTTATGCCCCAACCTGGCTTTTCCTTATGCTCCCCTGTTGCNCTCCTTCCCCCCAACAGTTGGGCTCCCCTGTTGCGCCCTGCCCCAATTGCACCCCTCCAGTTTCCTGGAACTGGCTTTCCTCATTAAAAACTCCAAGGAAAACTGACGGTCACTTTTTCACACACACCTTGAGCCTCAGCACAGCATACGTCGATCAGTCTTGGCTTGCAAAGTTCGCCACGTTGCGGATGAACATACATCATGATCTACGGTAAATAGGCGTCCAGGATTGCTCTACAAAGTTGTTACGCCCCTCTTCAGGCCTCCAGGAGCTCAAACTTTGTCTCAGATTGATACCTTTGGTGCCGTCGAAATCTCTGCATCTTACGGCAGATCCGAANAAGTTGTTACGCCCCTCTTCAGGCCTCCAGGAGCTCAAACTTTGTCTCAGATTGATACCTTTGGTGCCGTCGAAATCTCTGCATCTTACGGCAGATCCGAATGCACAAAGGAAACTAGACAGGCTTACAAGATCTTGTGATTCGAACTCGGAGGCTGACCACCCACAGCAGCGGTTCACCAGTCAAGGTTTGCACTGTCCACAACGCTGATAGTTTCCTCCCGTCGTCCATGCACAAGTCACCCACTTGGATGAATCGTGCTTTCTTCCTTTCTTTACGATTCCGCAATACTCCCAATGATCGGACTTGCCTTTGCCAACAATCCACACATGGCAGTTGAGGTCTTTCACTGTCTTCAGGATCATCTTCGGGATTTTGACCTTTTCAAAGGCTGTCAAGAACTTCATCGAGAGTTCATGATGCTTCTCACAATGTTCGATCAAGTCTCTTGAGTAGCAGTTTCCAGCATNTTACGATAGCGTCGGCACTCGATCAGAGGACTGTGTGTGCTTGGCAAGGCACTACCCTCACGGCTGCAGGCACTTAAAGCCCTGCGATTTCCTGGAATGCGAAATTCGATAGCGAAAAACAGCCATAAACGTACTTTCAAAAATCAACCATTTTTGCCGTAGCTATGCAAAACCTAGGTTTGCGCTCCGGAAGTAGAAACCGAAAAACCCAGAAAAACCACACGCGCCCCTCAAACACGAAGTTGATGTCCAAATCTGCCAAAACGCTATNCGGAAGTAGAAACCGAAAAACCCAGAAAAACCACACGCGCCCCTCAAACACGAAGTTGATGTCCAAATCTGCCAAAACGCTATAGAGCCTGCGAAACTCGATTTTGGACTTTCTGTTTTTCCCCAGGCGTTGCATGGTTTTTCATTCCAACTACGTGCTGTTTTAAAGTAATTACACGGCCGTCTGAGCGCGTCAAACATGGTTTTGATGTTAGCAAGTCTGAAAACCCTGTGGAACCTGCAAAACCTGATTTTAGATATTCTGCTCAAACCCAGACCCTTACAGGCTTTTTCGAAAGCGACCTTTCACAACATAATGCCATGGTCCAGGTGGGACGGGAGGGGCTGGGTCCCACTGAGCTGGAGTTTTGGCTCCATTTAGCCAGGCTTGACTTATTTGGTATCTGGCCGGAGTGCGTTCCCAAAGGCAAATCCGTTGTGTGAAAGTCGGCTTAGAACGTTTTCGGCATCGGATTTTCCGTTTNGCCGGAGTGCGTTCCCAAAGGCAAATCCGTTGTGTGAAAGTCGGCTTAGAACGTTTTCGGCATCGGATTTTCCGTTTAAAGTTGCAGGGGGGGTCTTGTAATCGGCCATCTACTGCTTGAGATGTGGCACGTCACGGGAAGGAAACAATCTGCAACGTCCTGGTACAAATGCAGGAATCCTAAAATCAGGTTTCGCAGGGTCCTTGGCAATTCTTTGGGGTGGTTGACATCAGAGTGTGAGCTTCAGGCCAAAACCGTCCCCGAAACAGCACACGTCGTGTTCTGTTGTGATGTTATGTTTCGATTTTGGTATGCTATGTTGTCATAAATACCATATTTCACTCTAGAGTACTATGTTGCGTTCTGGTATATGCTATGTTCTGTTTCGTTNAACCCACAGCATAAGAAAAAATACCATGCCCATATATGGAGCATAAGAGGAGAACCCATGAGCATAAGAAACCAACCGTGTCCGCGACGGGATGGAGGCATGGGGGGCGATGGAGACATGGGGGGGGGGAGGGTAGGGGGAGCATAAGGAAAAGCCAGGTTCGCATAAGGATAAGCCAGGATCGCATAAGGAGAGCAACCCACAGCATAAGAAAAAATACCATGCCCATATATGGAGCATAAGAGGAGAACCCATGAGCATAAGAAACCAACCGTGTCCGCGACGGGATGGAGGCATGGAGGTCGATGGAGACATGGAGGTGGGCAGCATAAAAATTAAAACCTTAAGCATAANATAAGAGGAGAACCCATGAGCATAAGAAACCAACCGTGTCCGCGACGGGATGGAGGCATGGAGGTCGATGGAGACATGGAGGTGGGCAGCATAAAAATTAAAACCTTAAGCATAAAAATGAATACCCAGCCCAATCATTGATTATCTACCAGCATAGACAGGCGATCATTGGATTGAAGCCACTGTCCAAATTTTGTAGTGCGGAAACCCTTCAGCCTGCGCCATCAAGACTTCCAGAGTATGTCGCGCATGCTCGGCTGATGTCATCGACAGACGCCTGAGCACAAGACCACGTACCACTTGCTTCTCGAGGCAACGGCTGTCGACAATCATGTGAGTAAAAACCATGAAATAGGCTGAGATTCCTTCCCTCATGCTGGTCGTGGTCATGATCTTCTGCACAAGTATGCCATATCGAGTCAACCTGCAGCCAGCGTGTGACTTTTTGGACACTCACTCTCGGACAAAGCCTGGCAAGACTCTGGCAATTTCTGCAGTGTGATTTAACAGCCTGTTCACCTGACAAAACGCCTCGGGCTCGTTCTCAAAGTCCATCATGGCATCCACTGCACTTCCAGCTGCCGAGTGACATTATCTCGATGCAAGCGATGGTCTGCAGTTTCCTGCTGAGTCACTACCTCTTCTTGCCAAGCTCGGCTACTCACGCAGCTGGAAACCTTGCCAGCGCTGGAACCTCCTTTGGAGGTGCCACAGCGCAAAGCAGGGTGCGAATTCAGCACATGTCCCAAGATGTCCTCTTTCACCCACCTGTAGCACATGCATCCTTGCTTTCTGATCTGTCGTTCTACGACAACTGGCTGTTTTGCATGTGCCTGTCATAGTCTGTGCTGGCTGATCCTCATGCCGGCCCCGTCCCTCCTCCCCCGGCTACGGCCCCATGTTGGAGCTTGAGCGAACAATGGGCACAAGACAAAACAGCAACTAGCATTTCACAAAGCCGGCACACTGGAGTTTTTTGACACTTAACTTCGGGCAAGTTTGGCGAGGTCTGTTGCGATACAAGTTGACTAGCTCACAGCCCTTAAGTCGATTCACTCAAGATGCGTCACTGTCAAGCCCAGTTACTACACGCCCAACAACAACTCTCAAACCATAGACGAACTTAGCTTGACAGAAGCTCCCAGTCAGGAACAAATAATCCTACACCCACAAGGTATCACATACCCCACTCCCTAGTTCGGGTCCTCAAGGGTTTGGGGTTCAGCCCACCCGCCTTAGCAAGCCATGATGTCAGGACGCATGAACGGAGACACACATGAACACAAAAAGCACCAACCTCCGGAAACTTGCTCACGCATGAATGTCCACGGACATATCAACACGAGGTAATGCAAAACAATGCCAAAAAATATATTGACAGAACAAAAACAGAGACAAGCAAAGCACATGCACAGTCAGTTTGCATGCACGCGAACAGACACATGCACACACGCATGCTCTGCAGGATCCGGCCTTCCGCGTGCAAAGTGAGGACGGCCTGCCTCCGAAAACTCAAACGCGCATTGCTGTCCATGCTGGCACGCTTCGTTGGGCAACTCAAGATGGCATCAAGTAAGCAACACATGAAATCTGTGTCCGACTCCGAAAGCCTGGCAGCTGAAGCTATAATATAAGCTAGACAGCTCTTGCTGCTTGTTCAACCACAGGTGGCAGTAGTTTTGCTGCTGCAAACATCGGCGCTCTTGAAGTCTTTGCTTTCACTTGCTGCACGACTTTTATCGTGAACTGGGAGAGGCAGTGTCAGGAAGTCCGCCGACAGCCTGCAAAGCAGAAATGCTGCTCTACATTGCCGTCTACCAAAGCCAGGGCCGCTTCACAGCACGCATCTTCCCTCTCGCCACATCAACATCCCAACACGATCCGATCCGGGTTCACAAACCTCCAAAATGCTGAAGCTCCCACCATGAGCACAGGCAGACCTCGATGGAGGACTCGGAGGCGAGCTTTGCTTCCAAACTTCAAACCTTGCCCCAGCTCCTGACAAGAAAGGCCGAAAATGGCGGCTTCTCTGTCGTGTTCTCAACGGCAAGAGCATCTTGGGAAACAGCTACCCTCGGCCCCCAGTAGGTTCTTACATGGATTCCTGGCATGTTGAAACACTTCGGGCAGCTGCCCTCGGAGCTCACCTGAGGGAGCATCAAAATAGAATCTGCATGGTTGCCAGATGGACAATACTCAAGCCCTACGGCTTCTGTGGGGTGTGGCGGTGTGGCCTGGTGGCTTCGTTGGCAAGTTTGGGAGGCGGGATTTCGGGTTCAATTTCCTATCGTCACGAATCATGAAGGGCAACCATTGCCCCAGTGCAACCATCGCGTCCTCTACCTCGACTTCTGTCAGCTCAGCGAGATCGTGCGGAATGCGCACCTCCTGCCAGAAACGCCCACGATTGCAACAAGAGCATCAAAGTATTGCCGGGCAGTTTGGCAGAGACGCCCCCTCCCCCAAGTCCCTGCTCCTCCTGTGCCAAGCGCAGCCTGAGATCTTCCTGAGATACTCGTGGTCGTCTACACCCTACAAATGGCTCATCTCTGATAGCTAAAGAAAAATGTATCCATGAGTGAAAGTTTCGCTCTTAAACTGACTGTCGCATCGTCGCTACTACGGCGCAGCGAATGCCCGGGCCACGTCTGCTGACAAGCAGCGGGCAGCGCCTCCTCAGAGACCACTTGGACAGTCGCCGGCTTTGCGGCCTCGTACTCTATCCTCTTGTCACCCGCAACCCCATCCGTCATGTCCGGAATGTCAGTGGTGTCATCATTTGACCAGGCTTTTGGGCATGCAGTGCGGTCGTCTGCCGCCGTCATGTCCGGAATCTCAGTGGTGTCATCGTTTGATAAGGCAGGGCAAACAGTAACACTCCGGTCGTCTGGGGTGGGCATGAACATCGCTTCATAGAGCGGCTTCAGCTCCGGACACTCCTCCAACGCTTTCCGGGCTGCGCTCTGCTCGGCAGCCTTTTTCGGACCACAGACTGTCTCTCCAACGCTCCTCCATGGTTCGCTTGCGCGTATTCTCAGAATTACCATAGACTGGAAGATCGGCTTGCTCTGCTGACTCTGACGCTGCAGCTCTACAGTCTGAAACTGTACATCGTCTTTCGTTGCCGAACGGCCTAACACTTTCTGCATGAGGCGCGAGAAAATACTTTTGTAATCCACCGACTGGCCGTCCGAATCCACGGATGTGGCTCCTTCGCTTGTGCGTGTTGCCGGTGTTTCTTCTGCCGGAGCTACACTAGGGCTCGCCTGGCTTGCGTCTGCGTGGGCCTGGACTTCGGCCCAATCCTTCAAGAGATTCATGGCAGCGTTGTGCTGCGAATTGGCTGCGGAGTGACCTGCAGCTTGCCTCGTGAACTCGCGCTTGTCCAGTCGCACGGTCACAGACGACTGAAAGGATGGCTCCAAGGCATTTATATCTTCAGAAGTGTCATATGCCACGTCCTCGCTGGTCAGTGGCCGACGCAAGAGCTTCTCCAGGGCATGGGCCAGATCTGTTTTGCCCTCTTCCGCCGCTGCCATGGCCGCAATGCAAGTCAAAATCAAGTCTGCCGCTGCTCCTGAGCGCAAGTTCGTGCTCTGGGGTTACGCACCGACGCAGGCAGACGCAAATACAAACTTGGATTTACGGTAGCTTGATCGGGCGTGAAGTAGTGCGTGTTAGTAGGCAGAGTATTGGCTTACAAGACCGGCAACCAGGTCGCAACAAACATTTATGCATCCCAAGTCTCTGGATTCAGGACATGCGCGGCAAGAAGCGAAACACACAAGCCATGAAGCCATGTAAATCGTGCTTAGTCAAGCGAGACGTCGGTGTGACTGTCGGACTTGTCCTTTTTTGGCAACACGCAGGCGAAATTGCAGACCGTCATGTCCTACCACTGCACCACGCGCTGCAATGCAAAACTCACCAAAGCGCATTGGTGCAGCGTAGGAGTGGACTCTGAGTCCCCCCAAGCTTAATGCTTCTTTTCCAGAAGTAGAGGCAAACGATGATACTCAGTTTTGCGACGTTGCATCAAACTTGGCGAACAAATCCTGGAGCTCAAACAGCCCTTTTGGGCTGTAGTGGAGACAAGGCTCAGTGCTCAGCTGCCATGGAACAGCCGGTTGGTGTCCAAACCACGGTACGAAGCCCTGCAAGTTGACCATAGAAACTATGTAGCTTGGCTTTGGCAGGCAGCTGGCAAAAAGAGAGTGTGAAACCTCAGCTCAGACGGACTCCGTGGTGAGCATGCCTGTGCGATGTTTTGCTCAGCTGTGGCTCTGTGTTAAGGGCTTCCAGCGGAAATCCGCACGCCTCGTGCTTGTCTCATGAGCAGCCTCAATATCATTCAAGTCCGTCTGCCAAGAGAAGCTCAACCTCATTGCTCGCCCTTCTTCCTCGGATCGGCAGAGCTGCTCGACTTCACCATGCCCCGTGTTTTAGCACGTCTGCACTCAGGGCGTTAAAACACAGTTAGACGGAATGAAAGGCCCTGACGATGCTTAGGGTGGAAAAGCGAGCACAACCACTTAGACAACGACCACTACCTTGCTTCTAGTTACTTCTTCCATCACTATCACGAGAGGCACGAGAACGAAAGGCTGCTCCCACTACTTGAGCAGTTTTGGTACTGTCTACCACCACCAGATTTCATGATAAGCAAAGCTATCGGGGCCGGGACGGCCCACTAATGTCCACGAAGTCTCACGGTACACAGATCTGATCAGAAAGAACTGACGGCGACTTGAGCACGTTGCGAATGGAGGCAGTGCAAGTCAGAACAACAAACAAACATGCCAACGGCAGCAGCGATAACCCTTTGCACCGGCATTCCGATCTTTAAAGGGAAGTATCGATGGCCACCTCATCCTGGTTGCATGTCTGATGTTCTCTTCGGCCGATGTCTCCGTACATCTGTGTTTGTCGTAAGCAACTCTCAGTCTGAGCCCAGTACTTGGTCAAGTTCACTGTCTCACGCTTCAGCACGTGCAGGAGGGTCTGCGACGACTCCAAAATCTTCATGTACGCGGCCTGGCACCACGATAACCTCTAGAGCTTGCGAGGGGCAATGTCAGGAAGACCCGTCCGTGATGTCAATCTGCTTCAGACCAAACCGAGCTTAAGAATCTTCGGGCATCAATTCACTGCTTGCACGTCTTGAAGAGTACGTGACCAATGTCAGTCCCCAACGATGCATGCATGCTGAAGATTTGCGGCTGCTACCCAAAATTGCGCCTCCGTCTCTTGAATGGTCTTGTCGTACTCGTTCCGGGCCTACCGGGTTTGATCAAAACGGGGAGGCAATGTTCCGTCAGGCATCACTACTTCCAGCTCATGCTTCGCAAATAGAACCGTTTCTAAGCGGGCCTGAGTCTTTCGAACGAGGCTTTCGTTGATCTTCTGCAAGCCTTGTCTGCATGCACACAGAATGCAGGGCCTAGAAGTCCATTGCATGCAGTATCGGTTGCACTACCTAGTGACCAAAGTTCATCAGGTGCCAGGTGCTCAACAGACTCTGGGCCAACATGTCTCGGCAAGACTATGAAAGTGCTGCAAAAGTGCGGTCAGTGAGGATAGAAAGCTCCTTCTGGATCTTTGCTTTGTCCTCTTCCTCCTGACCACCAACAAGACCACAAACATCAACTTGAACACTTGCGTGCAAATGCTTTCACAGACTTCCGAATGACCTTTGGAGCGAAAGAGATGGCAGGCATTGGCAGGCCTTCAGAATCTGCCGGTTGAGCTCTTCACGCTTCTCACCTTAGATTGGACTCGCACAGATCCTATGCAAGTGCTGGCGACAATGCAGGATTCCAGATGCTCTTGCCGCAGCCACTGCGGCAGCGAGCACACAAGCTGAGCCACGGAGATCTTCAATCGACTTCACCAGCTCCTTTGGTACATCCAGGGTCACGGCTGCAATCTGGACTCCGCAAGTCAGCTACAGCAAGGGGCAAAATGTGTCCACGCGTGTGTGCAAACATGTTAACCCATGAACTTACCACTACACATGTACAGCCGAAGGAATTGAGTTGCATCGAGTCTCGTTGTTGTAGTTTTGCAGCGTGGCACCCTGGGAGGCCATGGCTGAAGGGCGGAAAGTCCTTGGCCACACGAGGAGTTTTTGGCAACAATACCTGTGTAGAACTGGAGAAACCGTAGCAAGAAGTGCCGAAATCGTTTTCGTGGTATGCTTTGGCCGCTTGCGGTTGCTCCTGCTGTACATGCATCAAACCTGTTCATGAAGTTCGACATCTATCATAGCTGTCGCCTACTGGATGGTTGCCGGGGGCGTCAGTCTCGCTTGTTTCATCGTAATCGCCGTCAAAGGCACCATCATCGTAACAATCGACATCGACCGAATTCACCTGCATCAATGACATTGACTTTAGTGTATCGGCAGCAACAAGTATAATTCTGGCGGTCACCCGGGTCAACCACGTCGCAGCAGTCGTCTGCTTCTGCTGGCAGCAACAGTGGAGGAAGTTGTAGTTGTTGGCAGCACGTGCGTCTGCCGCCGCGTGGAGTGGTGTGATTTCTTGGCTGGCATGTGCTGAAGCTCGAGTTTTGGCACTTTGCTCACCCGAAACTGAACTTGGGTTTTGTTTTCNGTCTGCCGCCGCGTGGAGTGGTGTGATTTCTTGGCTGGCATGTGCTGAAGCTCGAGTTTTGGCACTTTGCTCACCCGAAACTGAACTTGGGTTTTGTTTTCGCATCGGTATTTGCGGTGGTTTCTAGCAAAAACCGCAACCGGTGCGCTGCACTGTCCAAAAACATGCTCAGCTCTCCATTTCGCATCGTTTTTTTCGGTGTTTCCTGTGTGTCGCATTTCGCATCGGTTTTTGCAGTGTTTTTGCCGACTCTCGACTTTCTGCACATGCCGGATCATGCCGGCTTCGACTTGCATTTGTCTTTCAGCTCTGTGCGGGGG
>BGNK01002531.1:1590-21123 GCA_003297005.1 Symbiodinium sp. clade A Y106 | reverse complement strand
GGGGGGGGGGTGATGACGTCCATGCGAATGCGGCTTCTGTCTTCTGTTTCTTTTGTTGCGTTACTTCTCAAACGCTGCCCGTTGCTCTGCGAGGCCCTCTTATTGCTTCACTTTTGAAACGTCAACCATGCAAAAACCTCGCGTTTTTGCAGCTTTCCAGACAAAAACTTCGAAAACGACGCAAAAAAAATCAACTTAAAAAAAGCAAGAAAAGCATGGTATTTGCGACACGTTCGCAAAAACGCTACCAACAAACAAGAACAAAAAACATGGGAAAACGAAAACGCCGACACATCGTGTTGTTGACGAAAACCTCGCAAATTACAGGGTTTGGCTGACTTCGACCAAAAAAACCTCCCAACAATAAACGACACACCCCGCGCGGCGGCAGACGCACGTGCTACCTAGTTGTTGTTGTAGTGGCAGTAGTAGTGGCAGCAGTAGTAGAAGAAGTAGTAGAAGTAGAAGAAGTAGTTTTTGTCAAGTGGTAGTTGTTGTTTTGTAAGAGGAGTAGGAGGAGTGGGAGGAGGAGCAGGAAGTAAGAGTAGGAGGAGCAAAAGCAATAGTCATAGCAAGCGTAATGATAAGAGCAACGGCCACAGCAACAGCAATGGCAATAGTAACAGTATCAGTATTTGTAATCGTAGGAGCAGCGGCAGCAGTGGCAGTAGTAGTAGTAGTAGTAGTAGTAGTAGCAGTAGCAGTAGCAGTAGCAGTAGCAGTAGGAGTAGTAGTAGTAGTAGCAGGAGGAGTAGTAGTAGTAGTAATAGTAGTAGGAGGAGTAGTAGTAGTAGCAGTAGCAGTAGCAGCAGCAGCAACAGCAGCAGCAACAGCAACAGCAGCAGCAACAGCAACAGCAGCAGTAGCAGCAGCAAGAGCAGTAGCAGCAGCAGCAGTAGCAGTAGGAGTAGTAGGAGTAGTAGGAGCAGTAGGAGCAGGAGGAGTAGAAGTCGGAGTAGGAATAGGAGTAGAGTAATTATAGTAAGCGACATACTTCGTCATTTCATCACATAACGTGCTTATCGTATGCTATGCCTGCAAAAACATACGGTACGGAAGTCGACACTGCTAATACTTGTAGCACGCTAGCACGCTGCTAGCGGTCCCTACCTGAGTCCATGGCTGAGATGGTGCGGAAGTGCTGAGGGGATGCTGCTGGGCCCAAGAAGAAGATAGCCCGGCATGTACAGGTGCGCGGTCGTGTCTGCAAGCCCTCTTCTGCATTGTTGCGTCTGTTGGTACGATACACGAAGTTCATCACTGGTAGAAGTGAGTCGCACACTTTCTGCTTCTGGCAGCGCGCCTGTGAAGCCAGCGACCCATGGGCCCATGTTTCATGAGGCCTTTGCGTCTTGTCGCTGTCTTTCAATAACTTAGACCGAGACATGGCTCACTTGTGCAGCAAGGAATGCCTCGTTGAAGCGCGTATGCAGAGATGGTCTCCAGACTAGGATGAGCACTGACAATAAGAAGCTCGGACGCAACACTAGCAGTCACTAGCAGCACTCGAAACCAAGAGAAACAGCACTACTTACCTTCCGGTACCGTCAATTATTGTCATGCGCGCAAGGATAAAGATACGCTCATCACTGCAGTGAGTCTTGAGCCCTTTTTATTTGGGAGTCTCATTCACTGGTCCGTCACCGTCTCCGCCTGCCCAAAGACCGGGGATTGTGGAATGTCACAACAGACAGCCGTTATTGTCGAGGATGCCGGATCACAAGAGCGACAAAAGAGTGAATTACAAACCCAATCCGTGCTGCATTGGTCAGCCCACGATTGAAGATTAAAGCTTGTGTCGATTTACAGACCCTGACACCGACCCTTTGACTTGACCTGTCGCAGGATGCCGTGCCTCTGTCGAGCCCGCTTCTCTGCTCGGGCAGACGGCTTGTCGCGAATGCGCATAGCTGGAGCAGTTTCGCGATTCTGCCTGTGTCTTGGTCCTCAAAGGGCTACATGAAGCAAAACCAGCCGACCCTTGAGCCGCCTTCTGTCCTGCCCGACTTCCCCCGCCATTGTGGCCGCTGTGCCTGACCAGGGACTGCTCTCCAATAGCACAAATTGGGATAGGGCATGCAGCAAATGACACGATGCAGCCTGCCTATCAAGCTTTTTCTGCAGCGCAGGGCGAGCTTTCCAGTCGCGACCATTTTCGCGACGGCTCTGGTGCCACCCGTTGCCTCCGAGCAGATCTACTCGACTGAAAAGGTGTATGCAGGAAAGACACCTAGCATGCAAGCACATAGTGGTCTTGATCTCGACAGCATCGGCCTTGCTGACCCCAATTTTGCCATCCAGAGTCCCAGCTGCCACGATCCTGACGGCAAGACGGCAGGATTCGAAGAAACGTACACACGAAGCCCTTGGCACACGAAAGTGTTCGCTTGTACAGACCACGTCCTGGTAATTCCATCGACTGCTCGTCTTTGCTGTGGGATGGCCTCGCATCTCAAGCAGCAAGGGCATAGCATCCCAGCTAACACGAATGAATTGCTCCCATCCTGCTTGGGGCCTTAGGGGCCTGATGACTACGTGGGGAGATAAGGGGTCCCGTATTCTCCGAAGATGCCCGCTGCCTTCCGTGTGGTTCCGGGTCTCAGAGCCACTTGCGCTGGCCCCGGGCTGGGGCCGGCCGAGGAGCCTCGCCATCTTCAGGGCCTGGAGGAGTCGCTTCCTTTTTCTGCGCTTTTATCGAGATCTTTCATTGTAGGGCCGTATACGAGGTTCTAAGGCTTTGTAAAGTTCTGTCAGGGTCGTGCTCCCTTCCGCCAAGTACTCTTCGACCAACAGACAGGACAATAAATAAAGCTTGTATACTTATATGTGCACTGATAACCGCAGCTACCTGTTCCAAAGGTTCAAGATGGCTCACTAAGCAGATCTAGAGAGAGGAAGGGGGGCAGGGGCGGAAGGGGTGAGGGCAGGGAGGGCTTATGTGAGAGTGGAAAGCAGGGAAAGACGGAGGTGTCCAGTAACGAATCTGTATCTGACTTGCTTGCCATCTTGTTAGTTGCCCTTAGTAGGCACGTCTGCACACATCCAGGCCTTCTTTGTGCCGCTCTCATTGTTCGAGGTTTGGTCGACTTGTTCCTCGCCATTCGCACCGTCCTCGCCGTCCTCACCGTGGTCTCCAAATGATACATGCACTGATTTTATATACAGGCCATCCAAATATCAGCAACTAAATTGAGGTATGCGAGGCAGGTGAGCGGGCCCAGTTCGGATGCGCTCCGATGTACGATTGTGGTCTCTGAACGAAGCGTCTGTGGAGTCGCAACGTGTATTGATGTGTATCGTCAGGCTGCACCGCCAGAATCCAGTGAAAGCTGCAATCATTGTAGAAGCCCCCTGCTCGCAAACCTCACTGAAATGGGCAAGTTAGCTGCGCAGCAGGCTAGGGGCTGCCCGCAGTACAAGTCCTTACTACCAGCACTTTTTTTCTCGACAACCTTGTCTCAAAGACCAGATTTACCGCGATCGTGTAAGCTCTTAGACGAACACAGTGGAGTAAGCAAAGTCTATACTCACATGTTGTGCTTTACATATGTTAAGACAGGGCAGTTTTTGCCAGGGCCCACGGTCTGGCACGAGGCAGGCTGATGGTGAAAGTTGGAGATCATTTGCTTGCTGAGAAGTGATAGCAAGACGGTCGCGAATGACAGCTCATAACAAGAGTACGTTTCTGTTTGATGTTGCTCTGGTGCCAAGTGTCGGAAACATCCTCCGCTTCCTCCCAGCGGGAACCGCCCCACCACTTGCCAGTGCCGTCACACGCCAGGTGGCCTTGCAGTAGATCCCGGACTCTGTTCTGTTCCTACCAGTTCTTATACGATACAAGACACCTTTGACTCCTGCTAGTTGGGATACAAGAACAACATCAAACAACAACCTGGAACGAGGCTGGTACAGAAGGACATCGCACGAGATTTGTTGGCATGCCCGTGGGCACATGGAGTGAAGATGCGCCTGTAGCTCCACAGACGAGGCATCGCACCTGAAGCTCGCAAGCTTTATGTGTACGACGTGTCGTGTGCCCTAGAAAGCAGAAAGCCAGTCGGGAGGTTAAGAGTAGCACCTCTGTCCACTCACCCTTCTTCTCGGCAGCTCGAAGTTGTCTGATTGGGCAGACCTTGGGCAATTTCGTCACAGCAGTCCACGCCCCTTTGCGAACCGGCTGCATGGCCTCCTCATCGTGGCCTTTTCGATTACACCATTTGCCTTGGAGCACTTCACGTGATCGCTCTCTACACCTCTGCGAGTCGCGAATTACCCGCTAATGTCACCCCGGAGTGCAACCAACATTTTACACCACGATCCAAAAAGCATGCGCGTTGCACCGTTCATGAGCAAAGATGGCCAAGGAGCATTTGATCTTGCTCGGGCAGTTTTTGGTGTTGTGCCCAGTCTCCCAGCAAATAAAGCACCTCAAGAGTAGCTGAGTAGCTGCCAGATGATCCGAGCGTTCGACAGCTAGGTCAAACGTACAGTACCCTGCGATCCACAGAGTGGCGCAGGTGCCTTGTCTCGGGGCACTCGTAGGCTCGATGGCCACTGCTGCAGCAAACCATGCAGAAGCGTTTGGCACCCTCCCTTAGTGGATGCGGGAGGTGCCTGCTTTGGGACCCCGGGAAGACAGCAATGTCAGACTGCAGCCCAACAGCTTTGTGAGGTAGCCATCATCCGACATCAAGCTCTTCCTTTGCTGGGCTTGCGCTTTCATCTCCGGCTTGCTGCCACAGACCTCCCCATGGACCTGGGGATGCATCACAAGGTCTGAGGGCTGTCTGGGAAGTAGGTGCATTGTTCCAGCAATCCAAGTCTCGTCTAACTGCGCACCCGAGTTCATGGCGACACACGGGGCGTCATTAGCCGAAGGCCGAGGGGCATAGTAGCGGTTCAAAGCGAATGACGCCTTCACATCCCGGCGCCGCATCTCTGCCGGTCGAGACTTGCTCTCTCGGTAGTACAGCTCCAGGGAGTCGAAAGTCGAGTCCTGGAACAACTTTTCTGGCACTGAGCCTGATGACAGCTACTTGCAGCGAGTGTGCCTGCTGAAGCTGAAGGACTTCGGCTCGATCTTCGTGTACACTCGGTGGTGCCAGATCTTCCGCAGATCTCGTGCTGGGCACGACCTGGAACACGAGGCGAGAGGACCTCACGTCGAAGGAATATGACGGTCAAGCTCCACTTCGAATGAGGTTTGGGAAACTGTACCACCCGGACTCACCTCTGAGCTCACAGAGACCAATCTTGCTGGAAACGAGGAATAGCGCCCAGAACCGATCCAAGTCGAGCCGCCGCTAATCACTACACAGTCTGCCACGACCCTGGAACAATCACAAAAGCAAGCCAATTCGGGTCTGGCTGCTCCGAAACACCCTCCTTCGCAGCGTTGGTTTGTGGTTGCGATGCGTCCTCGGCACGCGAGTCCTCGGGTAACATCTTTCTGCACCTCTTGTACGATCGACCCGCACTTGCACAGGCTGCACTGCTCCCAGGCTCGTCCTGCACCACGTCAGCTGATGGCTTGGGGGCCTCACCTGAGGGCCACTTCGCAAACCCCTGAGAACTGGTGACAAAAAACATCAAAGCTGTTGTAGGTTGACTCGCTGAGTCGAAAGCCATCGATTGCTTGCGCAGGCGCCGGTGCCTCAGTCACAAAATTCCTAAGGTGACAGGAAGTGGCTTCTTGAAGTGAGTCGACGAAACCCCTCCCTGATCATTGGAATCACTCGAAGACTCCTGTGGCCGAGGGACATGGATGGGCAATGGGATGAGCGAAACGTCTGGAGAGCAATCGACCCAGAAGGGCATCTCCTGCTCCTTCACCACGCAGCACCCAGGGAAAACTCTGGCACCCGAAGCATCGACGTACACGAAGTTATCAGTTATCGCAAGCAAACCTATCAGCGAAACACGCGACGATGTGATGGCATTTCACCTTCGAAAGCGTTTCGAAGCTGCCTACCAAGATTCTCTTTCCGGACGTTTAGGCCCGGGACTTCGGAATCTGCACCCCCGGAGTTACACGCTGCTCTCCAACCGCTCTGGGAGCTAATGAATTTGCAAAAATTCCGATAACCCCTGCGTTCTGAAGGATGCTCCGAATGAGGCGATACAATAACACAGCTCGACATCTCACTGCTGAAAGAGCCCGTCCTCCACATCGTCTTGGACGTCAATTTCCGCATCCTCGCACTGGTGTGGCCTTCTCAGGTGCATCGTCAGCAACGGTGAAAGGGGCCAAATGGCTTCCTGGCATGGACAAGTGCCCCTCATACCCGTCGTGCGGGCCTCTTCCTCCATCTTTGCTGCCTTGCGAGGCGTCTGGGCTTTCGTCTGTGCCACCGGTGGCGATGTACTTGGTAAGGCTGCAACTTCAAAGTCCGTGCCACTGGGCACATCTTCGATCGCCGATTCGTCAAAGACGCTAGCGCGATGTTAGAATACCAAAGCACTATCAGTGGGCAGCGCAGCCTAGTGGCCGTGATGGAAGGCACACCCAGCGGCGCAGTCGCCGGCTTCGCCGCGAAAGGCGCATGGCGAGGGAGAGCTAGGCAACTGAATGAATCAGCGGCGTGCGGTGCTGTGGGAGCACCTGCTAGGTTGTCAACGGTAGGACTTTACCGGTGCTGCCAGGCTGCCAGCAGCTGTATCAAGCATGACTAAGCATAGGACCCGAGGGATACATAGAGCGGAGCGGCATTCTTGCAGCAGCCTGAAGGCTGCCGTCTTACAAACCGCGCTGTGAGCATCGGCACGGCATGGCACACAGAAGCGTCAGGCTGTGATCAGTTCTGTCATCCATGCGATACGCTTCATGTTGCCGGTTGAGCCATCTGCCCTTCAGGAGCGGCCCTGCCTGCAGCATCAAGGTCAGCAACTCAGACCTACGAAGCGTGCTTGGCTGCTTGCACAGGCCGAGATGTGGCGACGGGCTTCAAGATTGCTGCCATAAAATTTACGCATACAGTGATTCTTCATACATGTTGGCCTGCAAAAGGAAGCCTACCTGGCGAGGCCAGCAGACTCAAGGATTCGGTCCTCCGTTTGAAACCGAATGGCTGCGTTTGCGAATGATCGATGGGCCTAAACAATCACTGCGACAGGACAAGAGCGCTTGTCTGCAGCCCTGATCTTGTGCTTGCCTGTGAATAAGCAGACGCGTCAAACGAGCGGTGGAATTCAGTATTCTACTCTACTTGTAGTATCGACCAAACATCCAGACTGAACACTGCACCGGCAACTAAGAGAACAATGCAACGAGCCCAAGTGGGAAGGTATGTCGTGCACAGCCGGCCACACAAAGAGCGGTATCGTCGTTGGCAGGGAGTGGCATTGCAGTAGCAGCGATCATCAACAATGAACCCTTCCGAGGAAGTGGGAAAGTTTTGAGTCGGTAGCCGCACGTGGCGATGGTAATGGCAGTTGTTCTAGGGTAGAGCCCAAACAGCGAAGGACCACCCAGCAGTTCCGGCCCGACAAACCAACAGCCCTTCCACGAGCACTTCTAAGGGTTCCCAAGAAGGGGAACACCAACACAACAAAGGAGGAGGATGTGAACACGCATGATACAAGAACTCACCTTTGCCATAGTGTCGGGAGATACGAAAATTTACCAGTACCAAAGGAAAACTAAGCATGCAGAACAGCACGGACCGACCAAGCAACCTGCGAGAGATGACAAGTACGACCAGAAAACCGAAGGCTGCCAGAATTCTGATGAGGGCCGTTCTTGCGCATTGAGAAGCCGGTAGAGCAGCGGCTTGCCAGCAACACCATTATGCCTCAAACACATGCAGGCCCACAAGAAACTGCGACTAAATCGAACCTTGTCTTTTCCTCATTGCCGCCTGGTCGGTATCTTCTGTTTCTATGTTGTCTCCAAGTCTCCCGGACCCGGCGGCTCAGGCATGCTGAGAACCTAGGACCTATTGTCGATCAAGTTGCCAGAAATGGCCCCGGCCAAGATATAAAATTAGAAAAGACACCATATCAGGTCCGGCGACAGACTTGGCACAGCGCTTTGGAATGAGAAACACAGCTCACTGGACAGATCAGTCACTGTGCTTGGGTCTGCATCAAGAGGCTTCCGGACAAGCTTCCTTCGTGGTGACTGCAACACAAAAACCGAATTTCCAGAAAAAGCGAAGCAGTTGTCAGACAATTGGACAGAGCCACAACCTGCGCTTGCAACCCCTCCATGCTCTGCGACCCGCACAAGCGGGGCAATGCCGTCTTTGGCATCGCCGGACACTGACATGCACTGATCAAGTCCATGTACAGACGTGGCAGAACTCTTTCTGTTCAGCTAGTCGGCACCAGTACTGCTTGCTTCTTCTCGCGAAGGGACGCATCAGTTCAAAGATTCAAATGCTAGCATGCTCAGCATTGGGCACAGTACAAAGTGCGCCAGGCATGCGGTAAGATCCTGTAAAGAATACGGATCATTCTCAGCGTTAGTATGGCTGCTCAAATTAATTTCAAAAAGCAGTCTGTGCAGATGTGCTTTCAGGGCAAGGGCGGCTCCTTATGCGCATGCTTGCTGCCCATGTGAAGCTCGCTCACCAAGCCGCCCGGATTTGAGCACCCTGCCACTTGAACGCGATAGTGCCATATGATTTTGCCCCAGTCTCAGGGCCCTGTCTGGCCAACAGCGATCCTGTTCGATCAGGGGCAAATCTTGAACTCACTTCCAGGGCACCCACTATGCACGAAGGTGATGGCAGCAAAGGACCCAAAAGCATCACCACGACAATCATCTCAGAGAGCGCATCCATTATTATTCTTTGTGCCATGGTCTATCTATTACTAGTATCACTCATCACCATGTTGACCATCATCGCCATTCGCCTCGTCTACGGAGAAATGAAAGAGGAGTCTGTATCAACTGCACCACCTGCACCTGAAACAAAACCACAGCCACAACGACGACGACAACGACACACAACGACAACAACGACAGCGGCAACAAGAACAGCAACAGCAACAACAACGACAACAATAACAGCAACAGCAGCAGCAAGAGCAACAGCAGCAGCAGCAGCAAGCGCAACAGCAGCCAGCAGCAGCAGCAGTAGCAACAGCAGCAGCAACAGCAGCATCAAGAGCAACAGCAGCAGCAGCAGCAGCAGCAGCAACAGCAACAGAAAAAAGCAACAGCATCAACAAAAGCAACCACAACAGCAGCCACAACCATCACAGCACCAGCACAACAAGAACAACAACAACTATAGCCTCTGCGACAACGACAACACGAGCAGCAGCAGCAACAGCAGCAACAGCAACATCTACAGAAGCAGCGACAACAACAGCCACAGCTACTACCACAACCACTGCGACTTTGACAACACGAGCAACAGCAGCAGCAGCAGCAGCAGCAGGAACAGCAACAGCAGCAGCATCAGCAGCACGAACAGCAACAGCGACAGCAACGGCAACAGCAGCACCACCACAATCATCACCATCACTACCGCCCCCGCCACCGACAAGAACATGCACAAGAACAAGAACACAAACAACAAGAAAAACAACAAGAACAAGAACAAGAAGTAGAACAACAACAACGGCAGCAGCAACAGCAACAACCACAACCACAACCGATGACGCCAACGCCAGCGCCAACACCCACACCGGCAGCAGCAGCTGCAACAACAAGCACCACCACCACCACAACCGCGATGACGAAAACAACGGCAACACGAGCGTACGACTCCTACCACCATTACAACTAGCACTAGCACTACCACTGGCATACGACTACGACTTTTTGGGCACTCGCACTCGACAGAGTCAGGCGAGGTTTCAGGCAAGATCCAAAGTATACCGAGCTTGCCACAGAACACGACTCCGTGTTTAGTTATCCTTTTTGCGAGTCGTCGCAGTAGCCACAGTAGAAAGAAGTAGCAAATGCGAAAGCAGCGGTAGTAGTAGTAGTAGTAGTAGTAGTAGTAGCAGCAGGAGCAGTAGTAGTAGTAGTAGTAGTAGTATAGTAGAAGTACCTGGTACCTACCACTTACCACAACCTACTGCCTGCCACTACTACTAGACGACTACTATTATCACTAGTGCTACTGCAGTGTGCTACTGCCACTACTTCGTGTTCTTGTGCTGCCGAGACCAAAACCAGCCCATCAACACCTGTCTACCACAGCACCTCGGCTGCTGCCACGATGGGGACAAGGATGAAGAAGATGATGATGATGATGATGTAAACGAAGATGCTCATGGTTATGATGACCATCGTGGTGGTGGGGGCTGCTGCTGATTTCGGTGCTGGTCGTAGTGGTGTTTGCAGTGCTGCTTCTGCTCCCAGTCAGCACACACGACGACGACGACACAGCATACTTCCAAGAAGGATCAGCTGGCAAGAAAACACTTCGGAATAGCAGAGATGCGACGAAGCAAGAAGGTGGTACTGCTCAGCAGTTAAGCATCACATAGCATCGGCATCCTCACAAGAATCATCCCAGTAGCTTCACAGTAGCCATCAACGTCATACCTATTTGCACCGCCACTCTCGGCAACAACTACAGGAAGGTCCCCAAGTTTGCTCAGTCGCCACTAATCAGTTCCAGCTCGTTCAAGTTTACCCCTGTATCTTTGGTCGTAGTCCAAAAGCTACGCACACCTCAGCCGCAGCAGCCTTTGATCGAGGTCGCTTTGTGAATAGTCAGGCCTGCTAAAGATGCTTGAAAAGCGGGGGGGCAGGTGCCTACTATCCGCCTGATCTGCGCTTCTCACTTTGCTTGGAGGCTGCTGCAGAAGCTAGAGCTTTACGCACGCTAATTCTCAGATGCTTGAGACATTCACCTCAAGCCATCCAGAGTCTAGAGCTCGTGTGATAACACACATGCATGAGAGATGGGTTGGGCACCAATGTAGTGCCAGCAGAGTCCACGACGAGCGTGCTACCACATACAAGTTCAGGTGTTCTGATGCGGATGAAAAGCAATAGCTGAGGGACAGCAACTGAGATCAAAATGCATCACCGGCGCTTGTTTTACCTAATTGGCACCACTCCAACGAGTTTATTTGATGGAAGGCAATTGGACTCCACCGCACCGCCGCGACGCCATGCTCTCTTTGATTCAAACGGCTCTACTACGGGATTGTCAACATGTCTGCGTGTTCTTCTGTTCGACTGATCGGACTCATGCAAATGGAATTCGCGGAAGTAGGCTGCCAGATGGAAGGAATGATTGTAGACACATGCCAATACTTCCCACACTCCATGGCAATCCTCGCAACGAGGGCGCTGCCAAAATCTAGGAGGCTGCGCAATCTTTCCTGATGCTGCTCGTGTTGCACAGCTGAGCTGCTTCCATCGGACTGGTGCGAACGTTCTGCTACGGTAGGACATGGAACTTTTCGACAGCATCAGACCAGCATCGTCGGTGCTGGAAAAGACTGCTGGCTTAGCACCCTCAAAAAGTTTCCAGAAGGAAAGCAAAAAGAGCAAAAAGGACTTCCAGGGGGGCGAAGACCCATCTGATTGCAGAACAAGGGTACTTTTGCTCCTCACCTGGTGCGCTGGGCCTGCCACATCCTCCGGCATTGAAAGCGGCGGAGGATGCTGACGACCCGCCTCTTGCAACCTATGCCACTGGCCTCTTCAGGCATCTCAACATCTCCAACCGTGGCTAGACAAGGTTGGACCTTACCACAAAAGCACACGGATGAACTTCATGCGACTCTAGCTGGGTTGAGCTGAAACTATCTGAAGTGCCAAATCAGTCTATTCGAAGTCACACCGTTGCTGCTGAGCTCTGTTCAACGTGGCTTGCCATCTGCATCGCCTGTCTTCTCGTGCTTCGGCTGGGTGTCAGCACCTGTAATTCGAGGACCCTGGTGCGAGAGTTCGTTCTGTTTGCCCCTCGAGCTCGGCCTTCTGGAAACAGCTGCAAACCATTGCAAACCACATCCACGAAACCACATGCAGTCAGTTGACGTTCTGTTCGCAGGACGTGCATCAGCGTGGCAGCGTCCTTGCCCGGGCAGAATCTAGCATACGTTTGAGACACGATCCGAGAATGGCGACCAGAAATCAAAGCCTAATGACCGGTTTGGAAAGCAATGCAGAAAAGCACCTGCAGTATTTATCTTGTTCTGGGGTTTCTGATTTTGCTACAACATTGACGTCGATCTATGTCATTCATTGGTTTTTAGGAGCTCTGTACGAAGCAGAGAACATTCGCTGGGTCACCAGTAACGTTTGCTGTTACCATGTTCTGTGCGGACTTTGTTCTTCTGACTATTGCTGTGGAACGAAACGCAAATCGGGGCTTGAACTTGCGACAGAGCCGAGCCCGGCAGTTGCAAAGCGGACACGACGAGAGTCCTCACTTTCTTCATCGGAGTCCTCAGGCAAGAAGAATCATGAGCTGCTGCATCTTGCGTAGTGACATGGGCAGGAAATCAGCCAGGGATTGCAACTTCAACCGCAGAATACAAGGTCCGTTGCTGCAAAGCTGCCACCCAAATACTCGGAGCTAATCCGGCGACGCGGCGAGCATAGAAAGACTTGGCTGCTCCAACTCGTGGCTGCTTTCTACATTATCGTCTTCTCTCGCTGGAAGTACATACGGCCGCGTCATGTTCTATCCTAATGCCAATCAGGGGACAAACATTTGAAGTTTTATGCAGCCATGAGACTGACAAAGGCGTTTTTCTGTACATCTCCTCGGCAAAAGAAGAGCTGCTTTCAATAACAGCAAAAAAGTGGCCATGCAAGTTCACACACAAGCGCCTGCTCATGGGTAATACCAGCCCAGCAACCGCCCTTCTATCGATTTGGCTCGGGGTGCGAAGAGGAGCCTTGAACAAGAGCACGCAGGCACAAGCGTAACATCCGTGAAGCACATGGCGGATCATGGCATGCAGATTTGAAAACATTTACTTTATAGCCGCAGAGTGACTGGCACGATCTCTGTTCAGCACATCATCTGACACAAAGCGTAGTTCCACATGCAGTGGTCTGGAAGGGACTCTCCACATATGTCCCCTTAAAACAAGCTCAGCACAAACATGACTGCGTCCCAGGTTCACATGGTTCGGACCGGGATGCTGAGCAATCGCTCCCGATTAGACACCCCGCCCCAGCAACAAAGACCGAACACCCCGGGCAAAAACGGCACCACCATGTACATTTATCTGCTTCTTGTCGACGCCAGGCAGGATCTCTCACTCATCTCATCGGTACAAACTGCGAAAATGCTCGACCACCTGATCTTCGACCTATGGCGTGCCGGCGACCCGAGAGAACAAAGGGTCCCAGGGACTTCCAGCGACGTAGACCGGTCGGAGAATGCATATGTCCGTCAAGTTATCGAGCAGTACGGGCAGGCAGAGTGAAGAGTGAACCCTAAACCCCTCTCTCTCTCTCTCTCTCAGGCACTCGAAGCGTCAGGCCTAAACCCCTAAACCCTTAAACCCTAAACCCTCCTTCACCCTTGGACCAGGCCTGGGCTTCGCTCGATGCGAAGCATGTCTGTTCATCGGCGGCTGCACCATCAGCGGGGTGGAAGGAACCTTGAAATGCCGGCAGTTCTCCAAGGGGATGCTGCGGAGAGTGTGAAAGACAACAAGTCCTGTGAATGGACTCTTGAATCTAGAATATCTTCCTCTCACGACCGCTACGCTAAAACCAGAAAGGCATTTCTCATGCTGAGAGTCGTGCAATTGCATCAGACAGCGTTGCACTGGCTCGCTACACTTCGGCTACCTTTTGCAGCCCAGCGACGGTCCCGACCAGGATGGCACCTTCTCCCCAAAGTGGGCACACTGCATACCCACATGCAGCGCAGCAGGACTAAACTCGACGGGAGGCATCTCTTGCTTCGGGGAGACTTAGCTAGCCCGCTACAAGCGCCTAAGAACAAACCGTCACTTGACACCAAGCGTCGCTTGTACGGATTGGCATGCTGTACCAGATGCAGCTCGCTCGTCTTGAGAGCACGATGTGGCGGCAAGTGACATCGCCTTGGGCCCATGATTCTGTGAGGTTGGCACAAGATCAGAGCACGACATCCTCTCACAAGGCTGCCGTTCCTTCCCAGCTCCGAGGATTAAGCCCCGAACGCGGAAGGAGCAAGACGGATCCAAGAGTCGCGAAGCTCGCTTCCCTAAGTAAACTGAGCCAGCACGATACGGTTTTGAACAGCATCAAGCTTCTCAACCAGACATGTTCGCCATCTTTCGACCGATAAATGCAGCTGCACGCGTGCTGAGAGCTACCCTGCAACATGACAGAACATTACAGAGCTCAAGGCACATGCAAAAGGTGATAGCAACGGAAGATTACAACATGGCCAGCCTCAGTTATCAACGGAACAGTTACCGGCCCCAGCGGCAGAAGCAGTCACCATCCTCAACCTTCAGCAAACACAGGCATCGTCGGCATCATCGTTCGATGACAGTTTGCTGCAAGCAGATTGTCTCAGAGCGCTGGACCAGCACCTCCAGAAAATCTTCAGCGAACTGCCCTCCAACAACGAGGGCATATGAGCGTTGATGATGGAGATAATGCTGCAGGTAGCGGCTGCGATAATTGTCGTGGCTGGCGATCGGTCAGGTCATTACCAGGCAAAGCGACAGCTCCATCAGGTTCCCTTCAAGTCTGGCTTTGGCCGCACGTCGTCAGCTCAAAAGCCTTTACTAGCAGGGCAGTTGGGCCTACAAGGCTCTTGGAGTCTCCAGTACATTGCTGTCGCCATCCTTTTCCTGCACTGGAAGACACGATATGTTCGCGCCTACTGTCAGATGCTCAAGCCGCTTCGTCTCAGGTCGGCGGAAGATGTCCTGTCACGCGTCTGGCATGCAGGTGTCTGTATTGCAGGTCGCCCACGAACCTTGAGGAGCTTGATAGTCATCTTGGCAAACCAAAATCTGCAAAAGATACACCCCAATGCCAAATTTTGGGCTTGGACAAGTTATGTGAATACCATCCTCAAAGTACCCCCGTCATCGGCCTCCCTTGGAGCTTTAGCGACATATGATATATGCGAAACAAATACCCTTGTGCGCTCTTTCAAGTTGCATCAAGCGACGAAAGAACAAACTTGGGAGGAAAACGGCACAGCTTGCTGGGCTTGGAGAGCATTTGCAAACTTCACATCTAATGACAATTAGCATTGGCACCACGTCTCTCTAGCCACCGACTCCCTGTTGCTTACACCTTGCATTGCATAGCAGAAAACAACCCTGGCGGTGGAAACTTGAACACCGATGCTGGTTCCAAGGGTGTCGAACAGCAGATTCGGAATGATTCCACAAGTCTCGCACGCGAGGGACACAAGGCCACATTCACCAGCCGATGCATTCTCAACTCAACTGTCACTCCTGTCACTGCTGATGGCTCCAAGGGCTCTTACCTGAAAGCACTGCAGACACTGCTGGTTTGCTTCCACATGCTGCCAACAGTGCGAGGGCCCAGGGGCGGACTTCGCTGCTTCTGCTGTCAGTTCCTGCAGCAGCGACTCCATCGCCTGTTGATCGAAAGCTTCACTTACCTAGCAGAAACCCTGGCTTTTCAAACGCTCTAAGCACTTGTTCAAGCCTCACGCGGCAGATCCGTCGCCAACGCTGCCTCGAGCAGGTTGCCAGCTCATGTGACCCTGAGACCGGTGATTCACTCGGCAGGCGCCTGCACAGTGGAAGTGCGATGACTGGCCTCGAAGCCACTCAACTTCACCTGGACACCGCTGACGATCAGACCGTTGGGAAAGCCCGTTGGAATCTTTCACCAAACACCGATGCGTGTTGCGGGAGAGACCGCAGCTCTTGCAACAGAACTTGAACTGTAAAGCGCCGTGGGGTTCCAAAGTATCTGCGGCGACTCCCTGCAACCATCTGGTCTCGTTGCAGTTGTGCATGAGTTTGAATATGATCCTGCAATGTCGTTTGGTTCTGAAAGAATTCACGTTTGGACACGGTTGGTCGGCAGAGAGTCTCGGAAGTAGACGATGGATGCTAAGTTGACGGACAACCGGCCGGGGTTCGTGAGCCCAAACGGTGCAGGGGCTCCCCCTCCCGAAAGCCATGACGGAAGACCATAGTGTGACACCCAGTCTAATGGCACTACTGCGCAATGCCTTGACGCGAAGGCATCAGAATTGGTCCCAGCCGTTTCTGATGCTCCCCCACCACAAGAGAACTGGCCTGTGGAGAAAGAGTCTTCGAGGCCTTAGCTGCCAGGTGGGTCGCAGGATGTCGCAGGGGCTGCAGGAAAAGTGGATACTTCCGGACTCAGAACAGAGGACTGTGACTGAAGGTCGCGATCCTGGCGGTCTGCTTCGCATCACATCCTACAGATGGCACAAGTCAGAAAGTTGGAAAGTAATTACAGGTATAATGATAGCAATAATGAAGAGCAAATGCGCGCGGACCTTTTATCAGCATGTCATGGTCGTCAAGCTGCGAACGGCTTCATCTCTACGGCTCTCTACCAGCAGGCAATCAAAGCCAACATCGGCATCAGCAAGCCGGTCAGCATGCGCCCTGCGCTGCTTCGATGTCCCCAACCAGCGCTGGTCACAGGAAATACGATGAGATCCTGCGGGTAATCAATTCCTGGGACAAACAGGAGACAGCGCGGATGCACGAAAACACGGTTAGACAGGCAGGCAGACCTGTGCACTAAGATTGCAAAACCTAGATGCCAGAGCTGTTGGCCATCTTTTCTGTCACCCCAGTACGGAGGACAATGTAGCCTGAAGCGACAAAACCAATTTTGCTCGCAGCCATGAACACAACAACTCATGATCTCAACGCGTCTGCCTATTGCTGCAAGGGGTAGGCACACGCACACACAAGCAAGCAAGCACCGGCACGTGTCTGTGCAGCCTTAGTCAAGACTTAGTCGCTTTCGCCCTTCACCGCAGTGAAAAGAGCACGGATCTTCGAGTCTGCACTTCCGTCGCTGAGGATGACCTAGAATGCAAAGGACGTGCCGGCAATAATTATCTGGCGCGACATGTCCAAGCTCACAGAAGTACGAGAAGTACGGCACATTATGTGACTGCTGGACGTCTTCAGCGTGACACGAGCCCCGAGCCTGGTATGTGCCGTCAGGAATGCCGAAAGCGGTACCGAAAGGGAGGACCGTGCCTTCCCACTGTCCTTCAGGATCAGAGATGCCCCCGCGCGTGCTCCGTGCTTGTATCGAAAGGCTTTCCCTAAATTCTAATCTCCTGCCTGTCGAGTTGGCCAAAAGTAGTGCTGCCTTCGCCTCACCTGTGTAGGTGTCGAGGACAGCCACTTGCGCGTTCCTGCGGGCAGGTATGTATATACATTTATATATATATATATGTATGTGTATGCATACAACCACACAGATAAATATATGAATACCCATCTGTTATGGGGCTTTCGGTAGGGCGTGACGTGAGTTTGAGTCCCCCCGATAAAAGCACGGATGTTATATTGGACTTTATATATATATATATATATGTATATCTCTCTCTCTCTCTCTGTCTGTCCGTCAGTCGGTCCGTCCATCTGTCTGTCTGTCTGTCTGCCCAAAGGTCCGTCTGTCTGCTTGTCTGTCCGTCTTTCTGTGTGTACGCATGTGTGCACACACATCGATGTGCTTGCTTGTTTGATCTCTTTTCTCAACTGTTTGTTTGTGTGTTTGCTTGCTTTGGTTTGTTAGTTTGTTGTGTTGGTTGTTGTTTGTTTATTGCTCTTGTTTTTTAATTGTTTGTTTGTGCATGTGTGTGTGTGTGCGCCTGCGCGCTTGTTTGTTTGCGTGGGTTTGTTTGTTTGTTCGTTCGTTTGTTTGTGTGTGTGCGTGTGCGTGTGCGTGTGCGTGTGCGTGTGCGTGTGCGTGTGCGTGTGCGTGTGTGTGTGTGTGTGTGCTTGCGTGTTTTGTCTGTGTTTGTGTACGGGCGTGGGTGTGTGTGTGTGTGTGTGTAATTCCTGTCACTAAGGATGTAATGTGTGCATGAATTAAAGCAGGGGGCAGCAGGGGGTCCACAGTTCTGCTGCCAACGAAGACGGCTGTGGATACTCCGTGCAGCAGATTGGGACGCCAATCTGTGTATCTGCAATAGAGTGATGTGCACTTTTTCTGTGATGAGCAGGTGTGTAAGAACGCATAAAGTTTCGAAGCTCGGGTTGGAGACCTGCACATGTGTGCTCCAGACAGCATTCGTTCTGCTCCGGGATTGCCCGGATGAAGGTCATGCCAATGACTAGTTGAAGTTCCCTGATCGGAACGCCATGATCCAGTCTGAAGATTCGTTACAGTCTGTTCTTGACTGAGAATCCGTCAGCAGCCAGATAGCAGTCTGTCTTTTATTGTCTCCACCCGAGTACTGTATTGTTTTTGCTGCAGCGCTGGATAACGCATACTCAGTGCAAGGTGCTGCTGGAAACCGCGAGCAACAATGCATCACTGAGCTGATAGAAAATCTCGCTGAGCTGTTTCGGAAACAGAATCTGACGCAGGATGCAGGATCTACTCGGGAAGCTGTTAGCCGACCTTGCGTCCTAAAGTCCTAGAGCGCGCAGTCAAGCTCCAGAAGCGAGCTTGGAAGACAAAGTTCCCTGATCGGAACGCCATGATCCAGTCTGAAGACTTGTTGCCGTCAGTTCTTGAATGAGAACCCGTCAGCAGCCAGATAGCAGTCTGCCTTTTTATTGACTCCAACAGTGTACTGCTGTGTTTTTGCTGCAACGCTGGATAACGATGGATAACGCATACTCAGTGCAAGGTGCTGCTGGACACCGCGCAGTCGCAACTACGGGAGAATGAGCAACGCATCACTGAGCTGATAGAAGCTGTCGCTGAGCTTTCGGAAACAGAATCAGACGCAGGATCTACTCGAGAAACTGTTAGCCCACAGTCAAGCCCCTGAAGCGAGCTCGGAGGAGATAACTACCCTTTCCCTCGGGGAAGTGGTGTGTGTGTGTGTGTAATTCCTGTCACTAAGGATGTAATGTGTGCATGAATTACAGCAGGGGGCAGCAGGGGGTCCACAGTTCTGCTGCCAACGAAGACGGCTGTGGATGCTCCGTGCAGCAGATTGGGACGCCAATCTGTGTACCTGCAATAAAGTGATGTGCATTTTTTCTGTGATGAGCAGGTGTGTAAGAAGGCATAAGGTTTCGAAGCTCGGATTGGAGACCTGCACATGTGTGTGTGTGTGCGTGTGTTGTGTTGTGAGTGTTGTGTTGTGTTGTGTTGTGCTGTGCTGTGCTGTGGTTGTGGTTGTGGTTGTGGTTGTGGTTGTGGTTGTGGTTGTGGTTGTGGTTGTGGTAGTGGTAGTGGTAGTGGTAGTGGTAGTGGTAGTGGTAGTGGTAGTGGTGGTGGTGGTGGTGGTAGTGGTGGTGGTAGTGGTAGTGGTAGTGGTTGTGGTTGTGGTTGTGGTGCTGTGTGTGTGTGTGTGGTTGGTTGTGTGTGTGTGTGTGTGGTTGGTTGGTTGTGTGTGTGGTTGTGTGTGTGTGTGTGGTTGTGTGTGTGTGTGTGGTTGTGTGTGCGTGTGTGTGGTTGTGCGTGTGTGCGTGTGTGCGTGTGTGCGTGTGCGCGTG
>BGNK01002530.1:75334-99021 GCA_003297005.1 Symbiodinium sp. clade A Y106 | reverse complement strand
ATTTTGCAAGAGCTTTTTGTCGCGCACTTGTTGTTTTCATTAAGCTGGAACGTGTCCCCTGGTTTTGGGTCCGAAAAATTGGGATGGTTTGGGGTCCGCGGGGGGTGGCCTCCCCAGTAAGACTACAAAAAGGCCAGCCCCTTGCCGTCAGCCTACACGGGATTTCCGGCAGGGAGCCTTCTACGTTTTGGGTCCTCCCGTTCCTTGCTGCCTTGCAACAAGCTTGGAAACATTTACGGTTCAGCCTGCTGCCCGGACTTCATCCTGCCTACTCTGTACAACCTAGGTGGTCAGCCGGGGCATGCACCAACAGCCTACCAACCCATGGCCTACAGCCAAGCCTTGGGAGCACTGTTTTTTGTTTGGCAGGTACGGGCCTCGTCGGCTGCGGCTGCAGCTCTCGGTCCCAACTAAACTAATCGAAACCAACAAACACAAGAAAACAGCGGTGAAATAGAGAAGCGAGTTACTTAATTACCTGCTGCAGCATGCGGACTTTGTCAGCAGCGGCTGTTCAGCAACTCGGCGCAAGTTCCTCTCAGCGACTCAGCAGAAGTGACAGTGGGTCCGCACCCAAAGCCACCCAAGACAACGGGTGGAGCCCAAGACAAGGCTCCGGCCGCCGTTCGAGTCCCGTCGGACAACGGACAGCCCCCGCATCTTGTTTCTTGCGAGTCGTGCAAGCCTTGGGAGCACTGCGGTTCTTCCTCTCTTGAAAACGCAGGATCCTTACCCGCCACAGCCTTAAAGTCTGCCTGCTGTCCGCCGGAGCCCCACTGCCAGCGTACAGCTCTGCAACCGGATGATATCTGAGGCCCTTAGGTGCTCTGGCTCTTCCGACAGAAAGCACTCACGCCCTGTGCGGATGGCTGCCCTCTCTCTTATGAAGCGGAGTGTTCGCTCCACAATCGATCGTCCACGGGGGAGCTGATTAAATGGAAAGGGTGTTGAGTGTACAGCCTCGGACAAAAAACGAAAGATCGACAGGGCTCAGGGCCGTGAGACGCAACAATCGGCCCTTGACGATGGTAGACTCTCAAGAACGCTTGAGCTTTGCATGTTCCTTCTATACGGTACTTCAGAACATGTTAACTGTCGAAAAAATGGGTGCATGGGCTGTCAAAAACACGAGATTGACGAGTGCACCCGACACTGCGTTGTAATGTGTTCGCTGCCGCAACCCCTAGTGTGAAGTTCGAGCGCTGTCCGCCTTAGCTGCAAAAGACCTGGTTGTCGCGAGTCATTGCAGCATTGAATTGCTTGTACCTGTCCGGCATCCAACATGAGTTGTTGTGCAAAAATAAGCCGGGTTCCTAAGTTTCACACATTGAAATCGCTTTTAAGAATGTGAAAGATCGTTCATGTCTGACGTGTTTTTTGAATCAGTCAGGCAAAGATTTGGCAGGTGTCGTGTGTGCAGGTGACAGGTTGCGGCACCGTTCCTTCTAGTTCCCTGCAGGTCATGGCGGTGAGTTCAAGTATCGGCGGGAGCAACAGTTCAATCAAATGATGCAAACAGCCAGCATGGACAGACAACATAATTGGGTCATTAAGTTGAAAGTAGGGTACGTGCATTGCCAATCGGAAACATTCATCCAATGCAATCTCAGCAGTCGCAGCACCGCCGGTTTCTGTTTGGTTTTCGTAGGCGAGCCTTGCAGATGGCGGCGGCATTTCGGTTGAGAGCCCATGCCCCGCCGAGGCCATGCCAATCGTTATGGATTTCAGGTGACGAGACGCCATGGAGTGGAAGATGCCAAGCCAGCTCGTTCAGCACATCTGGAAACCTTAACAGCAGCCCGCTTGTTCGCGCATGAACGAGGCTCCCGACCTTGGTGAAACATCGAAATGGAAGGCGAAACTGCTTTTTGGCGCAGGCTCCGCTGTTCCAGATGTTTCCGAGAGTCCAAGAACGGGTTTTGTGTCTGTGGTGTCGTGGCTGAACGGTATAGGTTTTCGAGGATTTCCGTGCAGCAAGCGAAGCTTTAGAGTGCCCGCACTTCCGAGATCGGTCACAACGGAAATGTGTGATTTTGGCGACTGCACAAGATTCGTTGTCCGTAGATCTTATTGTAATGGAAATGTCGGCATGACAGACACTAGTTCAGCCATGTCCTCAAGATCTTCGGAACGGCTAGTTTCTCGAAACGCTTGGAAGACAGTCGTCCGATGTGCTGTATCACGGCGGACCTGCGCAACGAGCTCAGACGAAACACTTATCAAGCATCAAAGGTAGAGACTTCCAAGATACGGGGAAGACGGGCAGACTCGAGCAAAGCCTCAGTGAGGTCTGACTGTCTGGACTGTGTTGCCAAACTTGTAACACGTCTCCAAGAACTCAGGTGAAATGGGACTGATCTGCGACGAGAGTAAACTCACACAGGCAGCTCCTGAGCAGCCGCAGCAGCAGCAGGCGGGCACGGGCCGGCATGACTGAGTGTCCCAAGTGACGCCCGTTTTGATTCGCGAAAACATCGGAAAAAGCTTCAGAACTCTTGAATTGTGTTGGCCCAGTGCTCGGAGTAGATTGAAATTGTCATTACTATCATTACTCACATTACTCGATGCCATGGAGATGGGTGTCCATGCCGCGAACATGTTTGCGTTGTTGCAGCTCCGCCACGTGCAGGCCAAAGGTTTGAGATGCTGCTTCCAAAGGAACCGCTCCTGGGTGGATCGATTTGAGGTGACATCTGTGTTGAATGGCCACAGGGGCTGCGTGAATACCATCCGCTGGTCCCCAGATGGTGAGCTTCTGGTAAGTGGTAGCGATGACATGATGGTTCACCTTTGGAGGCTGGGCCCACATCTTTCCGGCCATGCAATTCGCCCGTCGGTCTGTCTTCCAACATTGCACCGGCACAACATGTTTGATGCGATCATCACCGGCGACATGCAGAGAGTTGTGTCGTGTGGGGCTGATGGCTACGTGTGCCTGACAGATATCTACAGCGGACAAAAGATGAAACTGTTCGAACCTGACCGAGGCCACTTTTTTGCATTCAAAATCGCCACTTTGCCGGATTTTTTGGACCGCACCTTCTTTGTTAGTTGCAACGATGGCTGTGTTCGCCACTTTGATTTGCGAGAGGAGGACCATGCCGTCGCCGTCAACACGGGTGGAATCGGATTAGCAGGACTGTCAGTGAACCCCGCTAGAACCGACACTATCGCAGTGGGTGGCAACGATGCGTTCTTGCGGATTTATGATATTCGCACCTTGCGCATGCATCCCGAGTCGAGGGCTGCAACAGACATGCCGTTGACTCCAGCGGTCTCGCTTCATTCAACGGAGAATATGATTCGAAAGCAGCGCAGCATGGCATCAAGTTTGTTGTCTCGATCAGAGGTGGGCATTTCTGGAGTTTGCTGGAGCTTTTCCGGCCAGTCCCTTCTTGCCAATTATCGAGGTGGCGAAATCGAGCTTTTTGACGTCGGACCCAGCACAACAAGTGAGACCGCCGTTGCAGTGACAGAGAAGACGACACAAGTCTCGCTACCAAGCGAGGCATGCAGCGCAGTGACCTTGCCGGCATCCTCTGTTCGCTTAAGCTCACGACGGTCATTTGAGGGTAGGACCAACGAAGAAACTTGTGCAAAGGAAGTTCAATTTCTGTGTGGTGAAGCTGCAGTGGGCAGCGGGGGAGACTGCGGCAATTTCTATGTGTGGGATGCGTCCTCAGGCGGGTTGCTCAAAAAACTCAGAGCTGATCGATACATTGTAAACTGTGTGGCACCACATCCAACATGGCCATTGGTCGCCACATCGGGAATCGATTCGGAAATCAAGATTTTGGACGTTGCTGATGTGGATGTGAGGATGCGAAGAAGCGGCACCTTTGGAGGCAGCGAGTCTCAGTCTCAGGAAGCTCAGGAGACTGGCTCTGGGACTTCGCCCTCGCCCTCAGCCTCAGACCCATCTCCCGAGCTACCAGCGACTTGGCATGCTGAGGCCGAGTTCGCATGAAGCTATTCTAATTTACTACTTCATTTCCATAGTGATCCATAGTCCATGTCCACTTCGCTTTGCGCTGTCACATCTTAGGAGCATCTTGATGTGGCCCTGCAAGAGGCAGCAGTGAAAGAAGCGATGGCCTTCAGACGACAAGGCAACGAAGCGGTCGGGCAAGCAGACTGGATCTCAGCGCTTTCCTTCTACGAGCGGGCCCTGCAGCGCCTACGCTTCGAACCTGTCGATAAGTTGCGCAATGAGACAGAAAGTTTAGAGCTTGATGTCCAGCTACGCTGCGCGTTTTGCACCTTAAATCTGGAAGAATTTGATTCTGCCGTTGTGCACTGCAACCGCGCGATCCAACTGGATATGTACAACGCACAAGCATTCTGCAGACGAGCGGTTGCACATGGTGGGATGCTTGACTTCGCAGCAGCATTCTCCGACATAGACACTGCCACAAGCCTGGCTCCTGAAGACTCTGACGTCGCCCGCATACGGTCAAGGTTGAAGAAACACGAGAAGCGCCAATTGAAAGGTTGGCGTCGATAAGTTCGGAGCCGAACATACTATTCCGACAAACCCCGTGCCACGGAAGGTATGAAATTGGATTCGTGCATGGTGGAGAGTCATCTTTGGTACTCAACCCGCTGAAGACAGAGCATTGCTGTCGCATTTTTCAATCCAGCAACACGTCCCAGCGATGTCTGACCTGTAGACGACACGCATCTGGACTTCCACATTATGCGGCAGCTGTGCAGCAAGCCTTATCACCGCGTTTGGACAGCATGCTTGGTGTCATTGGCATGGCCCGTAGTCGCAGCATGTCGCAGCATGTCGCAGCAGCTTGTTCATGTGGGTTCGAGTTGACCTCTGCCACTGAGTTTATGGTGGCAATTGCCTGCAAAGGCTGTATCCACCTATCAATGCTTCGTGTCTCTTGCGGCCCAGGACCAAAACGGATGAGTATGGACGATGAAGCACGGACTCCCTGCGTCTGCGACAACATAGCTTGAAAAAGCTGAACACTCCATGATGATGCAGGGTCTGGGGTTGGGTCATGCCGTGAAGGCAAGTTTTAGTTCCAGTTTCAGCGAATTGGAAGCAGCGAAGTATGCATTCCTACGTTGCGCAGGAAAGTCATCTTCTTCGCAACCTGGAAGACAGGTCCTGCTCAGCAGTGGGAAGTGCTTTTGGCCGAATCATCTGGATCTGGACAAGATTGTAATCACCATGTAAAGCATGTTGTGTTGTAGAGGCTTTCGGGCATTTTGACTCTCTACTTGTCAGGGTTTTGAGGTTGGGGGGCTTGGAACGAAGCTTCAAAGAGGCGGCTGATGCTTGAAGCGCTGGCGCCGCAGAAAGCTGGCCCGGCTTGCTTAATGCTACACTGCAGAGTACCGCATTGCTGCAGTTGGAGTCATTGTCCTCCTCTCCTGGTCTGTTTGCGTGGTCTTGGCTCAGGAACAGAATCGGGACAGATCATCGTGTTTCGAGAAGAGACGCTTTGCTCTGTTTCATGTTTCTTCATGCCTTCGTTCGTCTGGCTGGAGGCATGTCTGAATTCTCGTCCTTCATTCTTCCGTAATCCTGTAAGCAGGTAGGTCACCGTCACTCGATGATGCATGTGGTGCTTTACAGATATGTCATTGCCAATTTTGCACGGTTCTAGCCCCGACACCCTGCACTTGCTAATGCATCTGCGGAACCATGACAGTCCAAGTCTTCATGGTTTGGCTTCAATGCTGCCTTTTGGTCTCCCTTGGCAAACCTGCTCTGAAGGTGGTGCCAAACGGACCTCCAATGCCACACATGTCCAGGGGCCCGACGGCAGGGAGAGAGAAGCCCCGGGCGATCGACGACCTGACTGAACCCGGACCCAAGCATGATAAGCATGCGGTGGACCATGCTGAAACAGCTTCGCAGAAGGCCTCCGCTACGGGGTCCAGCCTGAGCTTGCCCTGCGAGGACGTTTATTTATTCCACAGGCAAGTCAAGAGATCCCCTGTACTGATGTACACATCTCACATTGGCACATGGCTATCGAAGAGCCCGCACCAAGCAGGCGTTGCAACGGTTGCTGTCCTGGTCGGTCTTCTTTGTGCATGGGACGGCCCGCGTGTTTGGCAGGTGCTTGTCATCACAGCATCTTCTTTGATTGTCGCATGGCTGGTCCACTTTGAAGCAGTTCTCAAGAACCTGGTGCCGAGCCTCTTTGCAGAGCTTGTGTTAACGGTTGCAGCAGCCAGCGCAGTGGCACTGGCTGTGCATACTGGCTTCGAAGGCTCTCAAGTTCTAGTCGGTGCTTTTGCAGGCTTTGCTGCTGCTTCATATTGCTCAGATTGGGCGCGTGCTGCTGATGACCACATTGCTGGAGCTGCACTCCTCTGGTATTGCTTCGGCGGAGTCCTTGGCACATGGATTCTACTTGCATGGAGAAGGGAACTTCTCTCCACTGTTGCGCCGCTGTTCGGAAGCTTCTTGGTGGTGTCGGGATCGGGCAGCTGGCTGTCACGAGCCGTTAGTTTGCCATGTTTGCCACATATGGGCGTGTGGTCATGGGATGCTTTGGTACTGCTGGGCCCAGCCGGGACACATGCATTGGCATGGCATATGCTCTGCATACTTCTAGCTGTGTCCTGTCAGCGCAGCGGTCGTCCTGTCCTTGCATTGTGGTGTTTGATCGCATTTACCAGCTTGGTAGCTCTAGGCGCTTTGCTGGCCGGAATTCAGTGTCACACAAAAGACAGGCGTGCTGATGGCACTCTCTGCCCAGCATTTATGGCTGTTCCCGACAACTGGCAATGGCAGCTTTCAGGGTGCACAGCATGGGTGATGTTGACGCTGGTTTCTGGGTGGAAGCAAATCGTCAGCAGCCCTCCAACTTCAGGTGCAGAACAAGGTAGGGGAATATTTGATTCTCGTGCCCGTGGAATCTATGTGCCTGTGGAAGAGGTCTCGGCTGAAGACGGTCTTGCTGACAAAGCAGATCCGCTCAAGACTCTGTTGCCCTCTCAGCAAGGCGCCGCTGGCAGCCCAGGACTTGAGAAGCCTCTGACGCTTTCTGGCTTCGTCCATTCAGTTCATGCACGGCGACTGGGCGGGGGCCCCTAGGTTCTCGGCCCTGGGTCCACAAGCGGCCCGAAGTTGGCCAAAGTGCCACTGCTACGCTACACACGTCAGACCAACAGATCACTGCTGAACTCGCAGAGCTAATGCTGACGCCCTAAGTGCCACCTTTCGCATTTCCAGGCAGTGAAGGCGGCAGTCGCACCTCACTTGCGGATCAGTATTGGCGATTCGATGGGAGCTGCCACGGCCTTTCGCAGCTGCGAGGCAGAGGGCTTTGCAACGGAGAGATACACAGCGGGAGACGAAGAGAGAGTGTGTCTGTGTCTCGCCAGCATAAGCGTGTCTGAGCACCATTCTAGCCAATTCAATCGCCATGCTGGCAGGCTGCAGGAGCACCGATGCCAGCTTTCTACCGAGCAGTACTGCTGATGAGGCCAGTGCAGTGAAAGAGAGTATCCCGATTTTCGGGATGCTCACTCGATCTCACTCGTCGGACAGTCTTGTGGTGGCACAAGCGTGGATTGAAAATCTAGGACTTGGGGTGCCGAAGGACTAGGGGCATCTACACAATTTTTCAAATCAATCAATCAATCAAGCCAGTTTGCAGGCAGGATCGATCGATCCAGAGATGGGAGACTTTTGCTTGGACGTGATGCTTGCCCCGCCCATGCTTTCGCCGTCCTAACAGGCAAGTCAGGAATGAAACGCATCAATCGATTCGACCCAGATTCAGTTATTCATTTGGAGCATTTGTGTGTGTGTGTGAGTAGGGATCGGGCGACATCTTTTCGACTGTTTTCATTTTCCCATGCTGTTCAGTGTAGCTGGGACGTATGAGTAAAACTGCAAGAAGAGATGCAAAGTACTCGAACTTGTGTCACGAATGATTTTGCCATTGTGGTAACATGTATGCTTGCTATTACCATGTCGTAATCCTGTTATCATCATCATCACCACCATCCTCACCATCGTCATCATCATAATCATCATCATCGTCATTGTTATCATCATCATCCTCATCCTCATCCTCGTCCTCATCCTCATCCTCATCCTCGTCCTCGTCCTCGTCCTCGTCCTCGTCGTCGTCGTGGTTGTCGTCGTCGTCATCTTCGTCATCGTCATGATGGGTGGATGGTTGGGGGCGAAGTGCAGTCTTTGCCGATTCGATAAAATGATCCACAGGCCATATGCCTTTCGTTTTCCGGGGCGTGTGGCGGTTAGGGCCATGGAAGTCTCGTAGTTCCTGGTTGGGAAGGGGGTGTATAGGTCTGGTTCAGGACGACCTTTATCTTGAATTCGAAGCTGCATAGGGCATATGGCGGCATAGGACTCGCAAGCCTGAGAAGACCAAGAGGCGAAAACTGGGTCCTGGCGTTTCCTTTATTCCTTCTGTACCCGTTCTTTGGTGCAGTTTCTTGGTTTGTATTGGTCCAGCGCATATGCTAGATCAGACTCACGCGCCGTTTACAGATGAGCCGCTCCAACTCGAAGGCTCTCGAGAATCTCCTTCGCATCGCGTGATCACACCGCAACAAGGAAGTCAAGGACACGAGACTTGGAGCCCTTTGCTTGAAGCCTGAGCTTTCAGCACCAGCAACGCGGGCCTCCAAGGGCGCATCGGGAAGCATGCAGAAAAGCGTTCCGGGTCCGCTATGTCTCAGTGCTTCTGACGAGTTCATGGCCGCGGGAAGAAGAGTGCTAAGAATATAACACACAAGCAAGCAAACCGACTTGTGGGGTGCTTGATCAGGCGCGAGCTGCTGAAATGGGCTTTGGTTTCGGGCTCAGCAGCCCCTTGTGCCGGATCCGTCAATGGGCGTGCGGCGCGACGCAAGGCCCCCTTTTCCACTTCCGGCGGTGCTGCTTCCTTGGACGCAGCACGTGGGGCGGCTCTCTGCGCGCAGCTCTGTCAGACGTGACCTGGCGTAGGCATGGGCAGTTGGGATTCGGATTCCTATGCTATGATGTTTGTGCTCTCGCACCAGTTCAGGCATCCGCTTGCCAGCCCGCTTTCCGATGGAGGCATGGTGGGGCGGAATGCTCTTGCTTTGGTGAATGCCCAACTCGAGAAGGAGATCTAAGGAGCTCCGGAAGGGACTTATATAGAGACTCAAGCTCGGACTCAAGCTCAAGCTCAAGTGGCTCCAAAGAAAGCTGAGCAAAGTAGGCTTGTCTCGGAACCCCGGCACAGGTGACCGTGCCATCTTTCGCAGGCTCCAGCGCCCTGTGCAGCAAGCACTGCAAGGTCCAGAGCAGATGAGATCTCCACGCTCTTGAAACAAGTTCATACTCGTCTTCTGACAGCTTTGCTGGGTGCCTGGCGGCCGCCGGTGTTTCGGCAGCATCACCTCCAGACCTGGCCCAACATCGCAGAAAGGCACTGGCAGGGAGGGCTACAGAGCTTCTGGTTTGATGATCAGTGTCGAATCGCTTTGCCTTTGCGCGGGCTTGTGTACTGTTTACGGGTTAGTAGCAGCATGCATGGTTTCGTTGTGGATTCGTGTAGCATCACTTTGAGTGGGCACTGAGGCAAGGCAGATTCAATGTGCTGACGAACATCAGTCTTTGTCATGATTCATCAAAGGTTTCACCAATTGCAATGCAAGGTCAAGCCTCACGCTGCAAGGGAAACATCCATCCGGCTGTCACCCTTCTCTTGTGAGACATTAAGAAAGTCTGTCTGTTGGTGGCGACAGGAGACTCGGCCGACTCTATACGTGGTGTAGCTTCGCGAAGCTCCCCCTCACCCCCTCACCCCCCGCAATGGTATGGGAGACCCTGCCCCTTCCATGTGGCTGGCTGGATGGGTTGCGGTTTGGGTTAATCAATGCTCTTGCCTGTGTGCCTGCGTGTGGACGTGGGCGGTTCTGCCCCTCCCGTGCTTTAATACCCTCTGGACCCCTGTGGTGGGGTTGGTGGGTGATGGTGGGTGGGTTCGGGTTTGCGTGAGACAATACATGCCCGCGCCCGACAGACCAGACCTACTGAAAGGTCGCGATAGCAGCAGCGGTTACGGGTAATTGAACCTCCAGTGACCCATTGAGACGTCGCCATGATGCCAAGATCTCCCCAAAAGTGGCTGCTGCTTGACGATTCCGCGCTGATGCCATGGGGGCGGGCGTGGGCCGGGGGCATACCATTGCGGGGGGGCCGGGGGACCATACATGGCGAGCATAGTCTCCATAAGACATCAGCGACACGCGCAGGTCAACCAATTCCTCTGCAACAGCTGCAAGACGTGGAGCCTTGAGCTACAGTCTCTCACCTGATCTTGCTTCTTGTAGAGCGACGATTCGACGATGTCTCTTGATCGTGCTCACAACGCGCGCCTAAACACATGCCGCGCACACAGAGAGACTCACACACACATGCACCTTACAAACTACTGGGCAAAAGGGAGTCCGGCATCACGAGCAAAGCATTTGCCGGGTTGATTGTTTGAGGTTGCTTCAAGAAGAAGATTGGGTTTCCATGGGTTCCAACAGTTTGGGCTTGCGAGGCAAGAGGTGCTCCGCTTGGTAGCGGCCATTGATGAAGGCACAGCACAGACTTCTTTTTCGTGACCAGAGCCTTGGGCTGGCAGCCTTCTGCAAGGCTTCGGGCGAGAGCTGCTTGCCGAGCTCCGGATTGTCGCAGCGACCCAGCACGCTCTGCAAAGTGAAGACGGGTCATATCCAAAAGTCAGAGCCTGCAGGGCCTCACTACCCTGGATCAAGCGGGCTTTGGTCGCCCTCAGCTTTGCCTTGCGGCGGCGTGGTTGCAAGGAGGAAGTCAAGTTCTCCAGGACGCTTGAAAACACGGGTGGCTCAGAAGCCACTAGTGAACTGCAAAGGACCAGCTTAATTAATTGGAGCTATCGTTTGCACAAGGGTCAGGCAATTGATGAATACGATGTAGATTGCATGCATGCTCATGCCGGTAAATCATTGGTGGTGTTACAGTGGCCAGGATTGCTGGTTACCTAACATGGTGGCCAGGGAGATTTGCGACGGCTGAAAAGTTAAACCATATCATCCTAAAGCTTGGAACATGTCAAGCAGCGCATTATGCACTAAGGGTTCTTCATCGTCTGGAAAACCCAACCTCGCACTACGGAGACATTTGGTGAAGTCTTCGGCTTGGCCTCTATCCCTTTGGAAAGGGAAACTACGGCGCTGAAGTCATGAACCATTCCATAGAGCGGCAGAGCTCTGCAAGAGGAACCATGGGTCGTGAGGTTTTTGCCGCATGTATAGTGGTGTCCCTCAGACACACTTGCGCACATGCTTGCAACGCAGCACGAAACACACACGCGCAACACAGGCATCATTTGTAGTCGGAACTGTTTTCGTTTTGGATCTGGGGTTAAACAGAAGTAGATGCAACCCATGTGATGTCATATATGGAGAAGCAGTGTTTCCTCTTTGCCGAGTTCTTTCGGTGGTGCTGATGGAAGAAAGCGTCTTCCAGAGGCAGGCATCGTGTTTCTTGCCGTGTCAGACTCCACGCAGCCTCTATGCACAAGTCGATGGCCAGCGGGCTCTGAGGCACCTTCCTCTCCGTTGGGATCCGTTTGGCTCCGTCCTTACATGCGCACTCCGAGAGCCGCTGCTTCAGAACACTGCCAGGCTGGAGGGCGAGCTTCGGGGGCGAGACTTTGAGGCAAGAGCATTAGCCTTGCCTTGCCATCCGTATTCGCCGTGCGAAGATGGATCAGGTGAGCTTTCCAGGACAGCTTGAATCTCGAGCGATTCCGACATCCATGCGCGAGCTGGCGGGCCGAGCTGCGAGAGGCTAAAAAAGCCTTCGTGCACCGTGGCCCAACCCTCACTTGTGACCCAAGAACTTCCTCATCTGTGACCCACAGGCTCTTCCTCATCTGTGACTCACAAACCCCCTCTTCTGTGACCCAAAAGCTTGCGTTTAGGGGCAAGGGCCGAGGGTTTGGGGTTTGGCCCCGAGTGGTCTCAAGTTAAGGACGGGCCTCCAGGGATCCCATTAATCTGAGACCATTCCATTACGGCTTAGGGTTTAGGGTTCAGGGGTTAGGGTTCAGGGTTTAGGGTTACGGTTTAGGGTTTCAGCTTGGGGTTTAGGGGTTTGCTCGTGGTGTAGGGTTTTAGGGTTTAGGGGTTGGGTTTGTTTTGGTTTAGGGTTTAGGGATTAGGGTTTAGGGTTTTTTGGGTTTAGGGTTTAGGGTTTGGCATTGCTCAGCTGAACGCAGTAGTGTGCAGACTTTCCCACCCCAAGGCCACCCATATACTACTCATAACGAGCCAAACCAGAGCCAGCCGAAGCCAAGCCAGCCAACACTCAAACACTTCCTCGCAATTTGGGTTTGATTTGCCGATCTTGGGCTTCGAGGGGAACAATCCGTACCCGGTTAATGCCAAGACCATGAAACAAATTTTAGGTGTTGCGTTGGGGGTATGTTCTGGGCCGAAGGGCCCTGTCATTGATTTGCCAATGTTTGGTGAAGGGTTGGAGGCCGCCTCAAGTCGTGAAGGGTTGGGGGGCTCCCACGCCAAATCCATTTGGAGACCGACCTGTCCATTTGGAGGGTTGGGGGGCCCCGAACCCTTGTTTGGAGACCGCCCAATCCATTTGGAAGGTTGGCCCCCATTTGGAGACCGCCCTGTCGGGTTGGGGGGGCCCCGCTATCCATTTAAATTGGAGGGTTGGGGGCCCTTAACCCTTGTCCATTGGGAGACCCTGTCTGTTTGGTGGGTTGGGGGGCCCTGTCCATTTGAAGACCAGCCCTGTCCATTTGGAGGTTGGGGGGGACCCCACCCCTTGTCCATTTCAAGACCGCCCTGTCCATGTGGAGGGTTGGCCCTTGTCCATTTGGAGACCGTTCTGTCCATTTGGAGGGTTTTGGGTGCCCCCTTGTCCATTTGGAGACCGCCCTGTCCACCCCTTGTCCATTTCAAGACCGCCCCTGTCCGTTTGGAGGGTTGGGAGCTTGTTCATTTGAAGACCGCCCTGTCCATTTGGAGGGCCCCCAACCGTTGGAGTTGAACCCCTGAATTGTCCGGCGAACATTGGGGGCCCCAACCCTTGTCCAGTTGGAGACCTCCCTGTCCATTTGGAGGGTTGTCCGGTGAACCCCTGGGGTTGTCCGGCGAACCCCTAACTCTTGAGGGCCTTCCGAGAGCACTTTTGATCGGGTTTAGGGTAATAGAATAACTATAGGGACTATGCTTGGCGACCAAGCTAGGCGACCTGCATGGTTTCAGCTTGGGGTTTAGGGGTTTGCTCGGGGTTTAGGTTTAACACCCACCCACCCAAAGAATCCCATAACATGAGATATAAAAAGTTTATCCACTACATACAGTTCAGTTTCACATTTCCACTATAGTATGATTTACAGCGTCATATACTTTTACATGACTTCACTCTGTCGCTTGTTCTATTGCATAAAGAAGGGATGGGGACAGGGGGACACCCCTTCTAAACCTCTTTTTCATTATGTATATAAACCCTATTACATTCGTCGGCAAAGGCAACCCGACCTTCGGAAATTCGTCGGCGAAGGCATTTTTTGCCGTCGCCGACGAATGGTTCAAGGTCGGGGGTCGACAAATTCGTCGGCAAAGGCAAATTTTGCCTTTGCCGACGAATGGTTCAAGGTCGGGGGTCGGCAAATTCGTCGGCAAAGGCAAATTTTGCCGACGAATGGTTCAAGGTCGGGGGTCGGCAAATTCGTCGGCAAAGGCAAATTTTGCCTTTGCCGACGAAAGGTTCACAAATTCGTCGGCAAAGGCCAATTTTGCCTTTGCCGACGAATGGTTCAAGGTCGGGGGTCGACAAATTCGTCGGCAAAGCCAAATTTTGCTTTTGCCGACGAATGGTTCCAGGCAGAAGGTTCTAGGGAGGGGAGGGGATCTGCCTGAAAGTAGAATTTGCCTTGGCAGAAGGTTCTAGGGAGGGGAGAGTGAAGTCATGTAAACGTATATGATGCTGTAAATCATACTATAGTGGAAATGTGAAACTGAACTGTATGTAGTGGATAAACTTTTTATATCTCATGTTATGGGATTCTTTGGGTGGGTGGGTGTTATATCAAAGTCTTCAACACTCCTGTCCACTACATACAGTTCAGTTTCACATTTCCACTATAGTATGATTTACAGCGTCATATACTTTTACATGACTTCACTCTGTCGCTTGTTCTATTGCATAAAGAAGTAAGTATTAAACAACTGTTGAGCTACACATAAACGCTAAAGCTTGGCAGAACCTATTATACATTTCAGACAGAAACTACACAACAGACATCTAAGGCAGCATATTTCTCGGCCAGCAAAAAGTCAGCAAAGGCAAAATTTGCCTTTGCCGACGAATTTGCCGACCCCCGACCTTGAACCATTCGTCGGCAAAGGCAAAATTTGCCCTTTCAGCTCCCCTCCCTAGAACCTTCCCCCCGGCAATTTGCCTTTGCCGACGAATTTGCCGACCCCCGACCTTGAACCATTCGTCGGCAAAGGCAAAATTTGCCTTTGCCGACGAATTTGCCGACCCCCGACCATGAACCATTCGTCGGCAAAGGCAAAATTTTTCACCTGCCGACGAATTTCCGAAGGTCGGGTTGCCTTTGCCGACGAATGTAGTAGGGTTTATATACATAATGAAAAAGAGGTTTAGGGGGTTAGGGTTCAGGGTTTAGGGTCTACGGTTTAGGGTTTCAGCTTGGGGTTTAGGGGTTTGCTCGGGGTTTAGGGTTTTAGGGTTTAGGGGTTAGGGTTTCCTTTGGTTTAGGGTTTAGGGATTAGGGTTTAGGGTTTTGGGGGTTAGGGTTTAGGGTTTGCTCAGGGCAAAGGGTTTTAGGGTTTAGGGTTTAAGGTTTAGGGTTTAGGGTTTAGGGTTCAGCAGCTCCGGATCGAGCAGTTTCTAGTCGAGCTCGCAAGTTCGACTTGGAATAATACCCACCCACCCAGAGAATCCCAAAACATTAAGAAAATACAAAGTTTCATTAAACCCTAAAGCCCAAACCCTAAAGCCCAAAACCCTAAGGCCCAAACCTTATAAGGCCCACACCCTAAGGATCAAACCCTAAGGCCCAAACCCTAGGGCCGAAACCCTAAGGCCCAAACCCTAGAGCCGAAACCCTAAGGCCCAAACCCTGGTCCGAAACGGCCTTGTTCACGAATTCCATTAAGGTTGGTCCGAAACGGCCTTGTTCACGAATTCCATTGAGGTTGGTCCGAAACGGCCTTGTTCACGAATTCCATTGAGGTTGGTCCGAAACGGCCTTGTTCACGAATTCCATTAAGGTTGGTCCGAAACGGCATTGTTCACGAATTCCATTAAGGTTTAAATATACATGTGAAAGAGAGGTTTAGGGGGTTAGGGTTCAGGGTTTAGGGTTTGCGGTTTAGGGTTTCAGCTTGGGGTTTAGGGGCTTGCTCGGGGTTTAGGGTTTTAGGGTTTAGGCGTTAGCTCCCACGGGAGCACAACGATTGCCATTGGAGCTTTGATTGCCAATATCCCCGCGGGAAATCTACAAAGCGAGAGTGGGTCCCCACGTGGGCAAAGCTTACAACAGTTGCCTCAAGGCAGCTTTCAGCGAGGGGCTCCGCCCCGACAGTGCCAGCCTTTTCTTCCCTTTCGCCCTCGGTTCCCCTTTGCCGTTCAGGTTCAGGGTTCTGAGAGGCTTAGGTTTTTCAATTTGCGTTTGTCACATTTTGCCACGGGCCGTCGTGACGCAGCCGCGGACTCCTGGTTCGCATCGAGGAAAACAGTCAACCGCCGTTTGCACGCTTTGAGGGGAAACCATTGGTGTAGACTTTGTAACTGTTCTTTGGTCGACCGCACCTTTTCCTACTGCCCTGAAGTTTTTAGGACCATTCCAGTCTGTCTTAAGAACGGCATGGCCGTTCACAAAGAACACTTTTGCTCGGCACACCTTTCATTGTGGTATTATCGAAGGGGCATACGACATTATGCAGTCTATTATGGAAGCAAAGCCCGCAACCTTTATCAACATCTCTGTGCTGCGAGAGCCGCCAGCGGCACGCCGGGGGGCCACGGCCAGCCCANATCGAAGGGGCACACGACACTATGCGGTCTATTATGGAAGCAAAGCCCGCAACCTTTATCAACATCTCTGTGCTGCGAGAGCCGCCAGCGGCACGCCGGGGGGCCACGGCCAGCCCAAAACACGTACTTCGTAACTTCCTCGGTCTTCATAATGGCGCAAACCGCCGAACCATATTTGAGGCTAGTGGCCACGAATCTCGCTGTGCGTCGGAGGGAACCGGCCGTAAAACACATCAATGCTTGCGCTCCACCCGCGCTATGTTGAGCCGACAATCTAGGTATCAGGCCGATCGTTCAGAATCTCGCCGTGAATACCGTAAGTGGATTCAGGACGCGCTGGAGGATGGAAAATTTACCCTAGTCCACCCCCAGGCACCCTCCGAAAAGGGTAACGAATAGCCCTGAGCAAATTCAGAGAGCCTATGGCAGAACGCGAGCGCCAACGGTAGGATCACGCGCCCACCTTTTTAAATCCTATGTCCAACCATCCCTTTTGGACCTCCCCCCTGGCCTTCTTACTTGGCGCCCGGAACGCAACCAGTTACACGTCGTAACTTTTAACATCGAGACCTTAGTCGGCCACGGCAAACAAGAAGCGCTTGCCGACTATGTACGGAAAAGAGCGATTGATATTCTTGCCGTCCAGGAGACTAAATCAACTTCATCCGATGAGCGTCGGGTGGCGGGAGGTAAGCTCCTATTATCTGGCACTCCCTCAGAACACATGGCAGGGGTAGGTTTTTTCCATCCCAGCCCGCTCTTTACCTCTAGTTGCTGATTTTCTTCCGTACTCGGGCAGGATTGCATCCCTCACCCTACGTACACAACCGCTCCCCACACATCTCATCACACTTTATGCCGCCAGTCAGCTGGCAGACCCGGCTGCGGACGAGGCCCGCAAAGATCACTTTTGGGACGAATTGCAGACTTTCCACAACAATCTCTCCAGACCTTCGCTATAGCAGATATACCCGCTGAATTTACGTGCTTAGTAAGGGTGGCTCCTCGAAGAATTCAGCACCCACATCGGCAAGGCAGTCTTCACCAGTGAGCCTCCTGCCGATGATACCTACACCACCAACTATTTTAAGCTGCTCGATTTCATGGTTCATAATGATTTCCTAGTGGCTTCATCTTTCCACAAGCGCCCGGCTTCTAGAATCATTACCTATCGAGAAATTGCGTCATCCCCGGAGGCTTCCTTGACACAGCCTTCCAATTCTGATTTTGCTTGCCTCGACCATGTTTTGCTGCCCATGACCTCCCTCCACAACATAAAAGCTGCGAGCACCCAGCCTACTTGGACCCTCCTGTGGTTTCATCGCCATTACCCTCTATCTTTCACTATCACCTTTGACAAATTTGTCAAACCACCGAAGAAGCCGCCGCCAAAGATTACCCCACCCCGCACCAAGGCAGACCAGCTTTTATTCCAACGGAAGTTCCCTCACTGGCACCGCGTCCTACACTTTAGGAAGCCATCCGAATCCCCTGGCCACAAGTGTTTTTACAGATGGGTCTTGCCCTGACCAATACCACGTTTCGGTGGACAACCCCGCTGGTTGGGGCTTTACCATCCAGCTCCCTGCACACTGGATTGACGCTTGGGGACCTGTTGGACAAAACATATCCACGCCCATACCGGGCTCCAATAACACCGCGGAATTACAGGCCCTTTTAGAAGCTCTCGACTACATCTCCAGACATAAGCAATCCCATGGAATTAAAAGCATTAACCTTGACACCGACTCCCAACTAGCCTATGATTTTCTACATGGGCTCTCTATCCCGAAACAACACCATTATCTTCTTACGCAAATTGGCCGTCTAATTGACCACCTACTCCCCCAGATTCAAATTTCCTTGATGAAGATAAAGGGACACGCTGGACAGCAAGGCAATGAAAGTGCCGATCTACTGGCCAAACAAGGAACTACCACTGCGTCTAATATAGGACGGCACTCCGCCCCATCCCGAGCGCACACCCTTGTATTCCGCGCCCCCCGGACGTTTGAACTTCTATCCCTCGAAGAACAGGCCTCGATACTACAACAGGCGGCCCTGCAGGCTGCTCCCCGGACTAAGGAGGAAATCTCCTATAGAAAAGAGTATCTCTCTGAGCCGACCAAACGCCTTCTCGACCGCATTGCATGGACCCCTCCCGAAGACCACGAGCTCCTCCAGAAACTGCGTAAAGCCGTTAAGCGTCGCGCCCGTAAAGATAAGAAGCAGCACCTATGTAATAACCTTCTCCAGGACAGCAAGGGCCCCCCCTCGAAACAATGGTCCACCCTCAAACATTTGCGTAAGGATTACGTCCCGAGAACTCAGGGAATACGAAAGCCTAATGGACAAATGTCCAGTAAGGCCAATAAGCCTGAAGTCCTGGCCGAGCACCTTGAGGAAAACGTCTGGAACTACCGAGATCTCCCCCCTTTGTGCCAGCACCTATCGACACAAGCGCATTCACGGAACAGGAACTCATGAGCGCGCTCTCGCGCCTCAAGAACCGCAAGTCCCCAGGCCCGCACCAGCTACCCGCAGAAATTTGGAAATACGCTCCCAGAGAGGTTCATAAGGCGCTCTTAGCGCATTTCAACAAAGCGTTTCGAAACGCAGAGTCGCCTAGATCTTAGAAGGAGGCAGATATCGTCATGATCTTTAAGGGAAAGAAGAAAGACCCCACGCTCCCCGCGAGCTACCGTCCAATCTCGCTCATTAACTCAGTATATAAAATATACGCCTGTTTGCTCCACGCGCGCCTCAAGGCGGCGATAGATGATCGTATTTCTCCGGTACAATTTGGCTTTAGGGCCGGCAGATTAACCTCGACACCGTTGTTTGTGCTACGCAGACTCTTAGAGCTACATGAGAGACACCAGGAATCCTTTTATGCACTTTTCCTCGACTGGTCACAGGCCTTTGATTCGGTTTCCCGCAATGCGCTTTGTAACGCGCTCAGCCGGTTCGGCATCCCACTTCAGTTCGCTGAGCCGATATTGTCAATATACCATGACTGCCATTTTAAAGTTAAGGACGCTGGTCATGTGTCCCGATCCAAGCACTTTGCACAGGGCATCCGACAAGGTTGTCCTCTCTCCCCCTACCTTTTTGTAATCACCCTCTCGGTCCTGTTACATGACACATATGAAGCTTATCAACACACGTACGGGCCTCGCCCCTCGGTTCTTACATCAGATTTTAGACTTACGGATATCGAATATGCAGATGATACGGTACTACTCTCTCGAACCAGGCTATCGCTACATCGCTTCCTACATACCCTCCAGGCTCATTCGCTGAAGAGGGGAATGGCCTTGAACCAAGAAAAGTGCCAACTGTTGGCCATCAACTCGGACCTCCCTATCTATCTTATTGATCACCCATCCCACCCTTGCCAATGTGGTTTTTGTTTAGCTAAATCCAACCCGTTCCTGCCGAAAGAGCTCCGGATCGAACCTACGCCACACGCCGACTATCTGGGATCAGTCCTCATGTATAACTCCTCCGCAACAGCCGACACCAAGAAGCGCTATGGACAAGCGGCCCACGCCGCAAAGTGCCTCCATGATTCCTTTAAGCATCCAGCCATTTCCATTCCTAGAAAATTATTGGTACATTCCCAGATTGTTTTGACCACCCTGCTGTATGGCGCAGAATCGCAGATGTATCTCCAGTCGCACCTCACCAAGCTCAACAAGCTACACTATAAAGTTCTTCGACAAATTTTCAATCTCAAGAGCTCCTTCTACCACAAGGTGCTAGAGCCCTCACAGGCTGAGTGCTCTAATGAATACCTNCTCACCAAGCTCAACAAGCTACACTATAAAGTTCTTCGACAAATTTTCAATCTCAAGAGCTCCTTCTACCACAAGGTGCTAGAGCCCTCACAGGCTGAGTGCTCTAATGAATACCTTTCCCAGCTCGCCTATGAATACGCACCCAAGTTACTTTCGCCTTCCCAACATATTATTTCGTCCCGTATTTCATACCTAGGCCATATTTTGAGACACGCAGATTCTCTGGAACACATATCTACTTTCCAGACGGCGCATGCGTATCGCAGACTACACAGGAAGCGCCCAGGCCACCCTCGCGTACATTGGGCTGAGCTAACCATGACACAGGCCTATCAAAGGCATCAAATAATTTCCTCCGGAACGCAGATACCCAGGCCCCATCAAATACACCATGACATCTATCATCATCCTACAGAGCGAGAGGTGGCCACACTTCACTCTAGATTCTTTGGTAACACAGACCTTTGGAGGACCTTGCAGCCGTTAGCTCAAAATAGACGGGCTTGGGCCGAGTTAGAAGTTTTGCGTTAACAGCTGAAAGGGCTGCTGACGAGTAGTCTCACTTGTGGACTTGCTCTGCGCAACTGAGAGAGAGANTTAGCTCAAAATAGACGGGCTTGGGCCGAGTTAGAAGTTTTGCGTTAACAGCTGAAAGGGCTGCTGACGAGTAGTCTCACTTGTGGACTTGCTCTGCGCAACTGAGAGAGAGAGAGAGACAGAGAGAGGGTTTAGGCGTTAGGGTTTCTTTTTGTTTAGGGTTTAGGGATTAGGGTTTAGGGTTTTGGGGGTTAGGTTTAGGGTTTGCTCAGGGCAAAGGGTTTTACGGTTTAGGGCTTAGGGGTTCTTGGGCTAGGTTTAGGATGGTTTAGGGTTTGTAGTTTGTGCACGTGTGAAGTATCATGTTGTCTGATGGATTATGGCACAAGTGCTCTAGCAGGAAAAAGGTTAGTTGCCCATGCATGGTTTCTGCTTCTGCTAACACTTGAACGGGTATATACAATCAGTACGTGTGTGCAGTGGTTTCTACCAACTATAGGTTATCAGCCGTATTGCACGGCTTGGCTTCGACTGGTACAGTATTATCAGTGCATGAGCGAATCGTCGGAACTCATCCCAGAAATGGATTTGTCAGCGCAGAATCCCTTCGTACAGCCCCCGGTCACGNCGTATTGCACGGCTTGGCTTCGACTGGTACAGTATTATCAGTGCATGAGCGAATCGTCGGAACTCATCCCAGAAATGGATTTGTCAGCGCAGAATCCCTTCGTACAGCCCCCGGTCACGGGTGGCCATGCAGGGGCAGGAAGCGCGCCTGGCTTAGTGTTCCCGGCACCATCCTCAGTGCAACAATTCAACGTTTTCGCACCTCAGTATAGTGTTGAACTTCACATCACTCAGATGCGCACTGAGATCAGGGAACTAGAAGCTCATGCAGAACGAAGACACAAGCAGCATATTTTAACCTATCAGGAGGCAGCGGCAGTTGGACTAGCTAATGTGGAAGAGCGAGCCGAGAAGAATCACTTGGAAGCAATGGCGGAACTTCAAGCAGCATTAGCGACCAGTGAGTACAGANTTTTAACCTATCAGGAGGCAGCGGCAGTTGGACTAGCTAATGTGGAAGAGCGAGCCGAGAAGAATCACTTGGAAGCAATGGCGGAACTTCAAGCAGCATTAGCGACCAGTGAGTACAGAACGGTCAATCGCGAAAACACTCTTCTAGCTGAGATGTCCCTACTGCAGCAGCAGGCCCTTGAAGGAGATAGGGTACTGCGTGAAGAACTTGCCGAAATGAGCTCAAAGCACCTATCTGACGCACTGGATCAACATCTAGCGGAATCTCGCTTTGCGGAAGACCTCAGGGAGCAGGCCCATCAACATGTTGAGCAATCTCAGCAAATAATGGTGGAACAGTTCCAAGCGCACTTTGTTGCTTACGAAGCAAGACAAAAGCAAGAGTTTGATGAAAAGTTTAGCGAACTTAGGGATCAAAATGATGAACTTCAAGAAAGACTTGATTCAGCTGAAAGGGCATTGGAGAAAGCCTTGGAGCAGGCACATCCAGCTACCCCTAAGGGTGCCAGCACCCGCCCCAGGCACGCCGTCTCAGAATCCTTTAGCGGTGCCCAAAGCCCCGACAGCACCTCTGTTCGCTACAGCTAATGCAATCCCCCAAAGCGCCAGGAACCTATTTGAGTCAATGAACCCAGGGGGCGTAACCGCAACGCCGATTTTCCCAGGAACGCCAACCGCAGCAGGACCATCAGTGGCGAAGGCCCCAAGTGTAACGGCCCCTCCAGCGGCCGGCCTCGGCACGCCATCGTCCGATGTTCTTAGCACAGGTCTATTAGAGGCCCAAATGGCGATTCTCAGCAAGCTTAGGGACATGAAGGGTGAAGCAAAGGAAGACTCCAGTAAACCCAAAGTCAAAGAAGCTGAGACAATCAACTTGCCAGAATTCCCGAACCCCGAATCGTACCGATCTTGGAAGACAGCAACAAGGGAAGCAGTTAGAGCAGCCTCTGACTCGCCTGATGAAGCTTTTAAGTGGATCTTGGAGGCGTACGACAAAGACGCGAACCATACGTCCCTCCGTGATCCCGGAAAGTTTCTTACCCTTGACACCAAGCTCCTTGCTGCTTTGACTAAGGTTGCACGAGGAGAGTTGTCCCGTGAAGTCTTGATTTTCAAGGAAACGGAAGCAACCAAGTCTCGGGCTGTTCGGGGAAGACAGGTTCTTTACCTCTTCGATCAGTACTTCAAGACAAATGAGGAGGTTGGATCCCTGTATTCGGTTGAAGACTTGTTGAAGGTAAGACTTATCAATGATGATCTTTCCACGTTCATCAACAATTGGGAGAGTGTCATGTCTGGGTTCGGTTAAGTCACACTCCGGATGAAACTACGTTGCGTGACATCCTTCTCAGAGAGCTGCGACAGTCCAAGCGTCTGAAATATGACCTAGAGATTTACGATCGTGCTCGCGAGGGCACCGACCAGCACACCTACAGATTCCTAGTGGACTCTCTGAAAGAACTGCTCACGAGGGAGAGAAAGCGGAAGAACCGTGATCGCATCGCACGATCACATGGTGACAAGTATGGGGCGGCAGCGTCTACATCGCCCGGTCGTACATCTAGCCCCTCAGGAAGAGGTGGCCGAGGCAGATCGCAGATCACCGAGTAGAGGTAAATCTCCCAACAAGTCTAGAACCCCCAGCCCAAAGGGAGTTTGCTATGATTTCCTAAAGGGAACACGCAAAAGGGGTAATGACTGTCCATTCCTTCACAAGAAGAGGTCTTTGTCCCCAAAGGGTGACAAGCCCAAGAAAAAGATCAACGCAACATGCAAGTTTTGGAAAGAAGGGAACTGTTCGCGCGGTGACAAGTGCGGTTCCAGCACAAGGACATAGAGAAGCCCTCAACTCCGGCTCCTAAGTCAGAAGCTGCTCCCGCAGCACCCAAAGGTGGAGCTCCTAGGCCTAATTCCCCCGCTCCTCGTGGCAGAGGAAGAAGTCCTAGGCCGAAGTCAGCGGACAAGGCGGGCAAGCCAGCTGCGTGCGCCATTTCCATTGAACATGCAGCGGACCTTCAGGTCACGCCTAAGCTTGCTGCAGCCGCATCAAACGACGAAGACTTCTGGGAGGTTGACTTCACCGGTAGCAGACTCATCCGTCATCACAGAAAGTACCGAGTAGATTGGTATGTTCCGGATAATTCTTGTCCGGTGAATACCAAGAAGCTTAGGAATCAGGCGAAGGCTGAACAGGTGTTGCCGATTGCGCCCTTTGTCGTGAACAAGAACTTCAATTGGCGAAAGGTCCCATCTGAGAGGCCAGGCAACAT
>BGNK01002530.1:0-75302 GCA_003297005.1 Symbiodinium sp. clade A Y106 | reverse complement strand
CCCGAGGGAAAGCAACGATCACATGCCTACCTTCCCAGAGCTTATGGGCAAACCTACCCTGCAGCGGAGGATTGCCCTCGCGCCGATCCTAAGGATCTCAAACGGTCAATCCTGTGGGCGAAACAGTTTTCCAACATGATTGGATGCAGTCTACACGACATGAACGCAAAGTGCAACTTCGAGTGTAACGAAGAGGGCTTTGTTTGCGAACATTGTGAGCGACTTATCAGACCGGCATGTGCGGGACTCGTGCCAGGGCTTGAATTTCTAGCCGACACAGGCAGTGAAGAGGACCTCATTAGCAAGACTGACTGCAGAGCTCACTTCCCAGATGTTCCCATCGGACCTTCTAGCCGACCTGTATCCCTGATTACAGCAAATGGCCCAGTNAAGAGGACCTCATTAGCAAGACTGACTGCAGAGCTCACTTCCCAGATGTTCCCATCGGACCTTCTAGCCGACCTGTATCCCTGATTACAGCAAATGGCCCAGTGAAGGGAAACCAATCGGTCAAGCTAGATGTGCCAGAAATCAACAGTACCCTTGAATGCTACGTCCTGGAATCAACCCCTCCTGTATGTTCGGTTGGAAGGCGTTGCAGGATTTGATGTCCATTGGTATGCTGGGAAGGCCCGTTATTTTGTTACGCCAGAGGGAAAGAAGCTCTACTGTAAACTCCGAGGAAGAGTGCCCGTGATAGGCGATGGCTCAATAGCCACGCCTGCCAAGGACGAGAAAACGGCTCATACGCCTGTCGTCCAAGGGTCTGCGGGTTTCGTCTTTCAGCAGCCTGAAAAGGCTCGCCGGAGCAGTGGAGAGCGAAGCAGAGGAGGAATCCCCGGACAAAGGTCTCCACCCGAGGATTCTCAAAGCACTTAAGGAGGCCATGCCATTGAAGATTGATTCAAAGGCGGGTTGGGTTTCACATCCTTCCTTCCCACAGATGATCGTGGGGCATTTCCCGAAAACCTTTAGGACTCCAGCCACCAGGTACCCCAAGGACGTCATCCGAACTACATGGGTCTTCAACAAGAAATGGGTTGAAATCGAGAAAGAATTGGACATTAGGACGTTGCACAACCGTGTTGCGAAGCTTCCGGATCCTTCTGTTCTTTCCGTCACAATCTTTAAGAGGCCCGCTGATGACCCAGAACCAGAACCTGACAGTGACAGAGAAGCTGAAGCTGTGCCAAGCGACGAAAAGCGTACAGCCCAGCTCAAGCTGCAGGCCGGAAGTTTGGAACACAAGTTTACACACCGTCCCAAGAACCCTTTCTGCAAGGTCTGCCAGAAGGCTCAAATGCTAGCACCGCATGCCAGAAAGCGAGGGGGGAGCTCCACTATCTTTTCGAAGAAGTTCGGAGACCACGTAACAATTGATCACATCGTGACCAAGGACTTGCGTGACTTTGGGATAGAGGGTGAGAANAAGCGAGGGGGGAGCTCCACTATCTTTTCGAAGAAGTTCGGAGACCACGTAACAATTGATCACATCGTGACCAAGGACTTGCGTGACTTTGGGATAGAGGGTGAGAAAGTAGCTCTTGTTATCAAAGACGTGTTCACGAACTTTCGTTATATGTACCCCTCTTCTACGAAGGCCGGAGAAGAAGTATACGAAAGCCTGCTGCACTACTTCAAAGTTGATGATGACGTAGGAATCGTGTACTCGGATAACGCCCCGGAGCTTGAAAGCTCGACATCTAAGTTTAAGGTCCGTCACAACACTTCCCGACCCTATGTCGATGAAACCAAGGCTGTGGTGGAACGCGAGATCCGAACTGTGCTTGATGGTACTCGTTCCAACTTGTGCCAGGCAGGGTTACCGGACAAGATGTGGCCGTTGGCGGCGCAACACCACACTATGGCATTGAACCTCAGTAAGAGGATGGATTGTGCCAAGATTCCTTGNGGTACTCGTTCCAACTTGTGCCAGGCAGGGTTACCGGACAAGATGTGGCCGTTGGCGGCGCAACACCACACTATGGCATTGAACCTCAGTAAGAGGATGGATTGTGCCAAGATTCCTTGGGAGGACAGGTTCGGGGAGAGTTTCAGTGGTCTTGTGATTCCTTTCGGGGCAAAGGTCCTGTATTGGAATAACCCCAAAGAAAACGCAACAAATGCTTCAAAGTTCGCCCCAAAGGGTGAAGATGGTATCTTCCTTGGGTACCATATCCAACCAGGCTTCATTTGGAGGCAAGAATACATTGTAGCTCCCTTGAAGGGCAGCCAAGAAGCCATCGAGAATGATGATCTAAGGACCCTCCGGGTCAAAAGAATGGAACTTCCGATTGGGGATTTAGTTTTTCCTCTTGCTGTGTCCGAGGATCACGGGGGTGAACCACCTAAGTTGGACGATCAGGAGTGTACCTTCCCACCTAAGGATCAGGGTGTTCTTGCTGTAGATGGTGAAACGTACACAGACGGTCGTGACCCTCTTGCACCTTGGGACCCGAGCGGCATAGATTTGGACGAGGAGCTTGCAAAGCTTAGGGTCTCTAGAAGACTTGGACAAATACAGGGCCTACTCCTCTTTGGGGCACCTGACGATGGTTTGCCTAGTGGTTCTTCTAGCCCCTCAGGAAGAGGTGGCCCGGGATCATCCACTGACAAACCTGGCCTAAACCCAGCATCACTAGTCACGATCCCCACACAATGCCCGACGGCAAACCTGAGAAACAAGAAGGGCTCCAAGCGTCCACCCGACACCTCTAGCGAAGAGTGGCACAACATGTCTCGCGGACAGCGCGAAGCTGATATTGAAAGGTATCAAGCTAGGCTTAAACGAGAATCTGCCGCTCGCGCAGAAGAGGAGAGGGACGCAGCCCCAGCTATGCCTACTAAGCAGTGTACTGATGAGCCGCATCGCGTCAAGACAGCGACCCTGTACTGGGAAAAGTTAGGTGAACTCTCTGAACTCCAATACGCTCTTGTGGCTAGGGTGGTCAATCAGGCTGAAATTGACAGAACACCGGCGGCCAAACAGGCGATGGATAAGGAGTGGCAGAAGCTTGTCGATAAGTCTTGTTGGTTGCACTCCAAGGTTCGTGAATTTCGGGATGTGTCTGCTGAAGCAATTCGCAAAGGGATCAAGACGCATTTCGGAAGGATCTTTGAAATTTGCAGCATCAAGGGCGATAGCTTCCCGAGGGTCACCCTGACAGAAAGTGGAAGGGTCGTAGTGTCTTTCAGGGCAACCGGGTTTCCGATGAACACAACGATCATGCGATCTTTTCCGAGCTTGGATCTAGCCCCGCTTCGATGGAGGCCGCTAAAGTCATTGATGTATTCGGTAGCCAGCCCGTGTACTCCAAGCAACAAGCTGACGCAAAACAGGCTTACACACAAGCACTGTTTAAAGGTGTTGAAACATGGGTCAGACTCCCACGCAACAGGTGGCCCAAGGAATGGCAGGGTTTTCAAGATCCGGTTGTTCCTCTTATNGGAATGGCAGGGCTTTCAAGATCCGGTTGTTCCTCTTATGTTGGCTCTGTACGGTCATCCCGATTCAGGTGGTATGTGGGAAAAGCACTGTGAGGATCAACTTAAGACTGTGGGCTGGACACCCGTGCTTCCGGAGATCTGGCAATCGATTTTCTATCATGCCGAACTTGATCTTTTGCTCGTGATCTATGTAGACGACTTCAAGATGGCAGGCCCATCAAAGAACCTTGACAAGGGTTGGAAGACAATCGAGAGTGTCATTGACATGGACCCTCCTGAACCCTTCGGTAGGTATTTCGGTTGTAAACACTTTGAGAAAACACAGGTCAAGCTGCCACGGTCAGCACATCCTTTTTCATATGTGTTTGACAAGAAAACCGCTGCTCCAGCCCGGAGTGACCCGAGGCCACAGGTCCGTGAAGACTACTGGGAAGTCAACACTGAACTGGGAGCGGTTGTTCGTCATCACGTGTATCCTAGGAAAAGGTTGTATACCCCTACCAACCGTGACATTGAGCTGTTCCCAAACCTCTCAACAACCAGAATCACCGAGGTGAATGAAGGCCCAACCGAAGAACATGACACTAATCTCTTCCCCGACCTTAAGCGCGAGGAATGGTGGACAGGTCGGTCGTTGTTCCCTTTACCAGGCCAGGACGGTGAAAAGATCAGACATGCCCTAGCTGCCTCTAAAGGCAAGCCGTCTAGATCTAAAGCCGAGGCCGAAAGGGAAGCTAAGGAGCTTAAGTTCAAGGGGACTGACACAATCTGCAAAGAAGCGACTCCTTCGATGGAGAAGCCTGTGAACGTAATGACCTATGACACGAGGGATTTCCTGGTCTCTTGTGTCGATAGGTATTGCGATCTTGCGAAGGTTCAAAAGCAATCGTTGGCCACGGTTCCGACTCCATTCTCGGAGAACAGAGTAGCCAGACCGATAGAGGGCGAAGAGGAACCAATGGGACGTCTTCAACCCATCGCTAGCAAAGTTCTAATGAAAATCCTATTCGCAGCTAGGATGGCTCGCTGCTCGCTGGGATCTCTTGCGGGCTACTCAAAGCCTCGCCAGTAGGGTTACGAAGTGGGGCAAGGACTGCGATGCCGCGTTGCACAGGCGTGTTTGCTACATCAATTCTTCGCTTGACGTCAGGATGCAGGGTTTTATCGGTGACCGCATCAACGAGTGTAGGCTGTGGTTGTTTTCGGATGCAGATTGGTCTGGGGAGCATGACCGCAAGTCTACCTCAGGATGCGCCTTGTATCTGGTTGGACCCAACACTTACTACCCTTTGAATGCATTCTCGAAGANTGCTAACCATGGTGTTAGAGCTCAGGGTCTCCCCAGCCTAAGCCTTTGGATGTTTCTGTGGCAACAGGTTGAGATTGATCCAGCCAACCATCAGGTTAGGCCGAAACGACCTCCCCCGGGAAAGATTGATGGAGTGCTAGCTAGAATCGATCCCGAACTTGATGAGATTCGGTATGGCGGCAACCCAGGTGGGCGATCAGTTGCCAACCTGCAGGGTTTACACGTGGGCTTGAGTGACAAGTTTCGTGTTCAATTCCTCGAGGACAATCAAGCAACTATCACGATCGTCAACAAGGGTGACAGCGAGAAAATGCGGCATACTGACCGCACTCAAAACGTAAGCTTCGGTTGGCTTAAACAGCAGTTCGAGGCTGAACACTTTGACATGGTCAACGTGGACACCTTGGAACAGGTAGCCGACATCTTCATCAAACCTTTCGCTGAGAAGACTAAGTGGCTTCATGCTCTTAGGCTTATTAACCACAACTTGTGCTCCGATGTGGCCCAAAAGGGGGGCAAGGATTCGGACAGGCCAAGCCTACGATTGCAGCCGCCGGACACGGCAGGCCGTCGTTGGAGCGTGTTGCTCAGGATCTTCTCATGGTGAAGGATTTCAGCTATCCTGGTTTGTGCTCATTAGCCAACGATTTCCCAACTAAGGTCAGTAAGCGCCGCAAGTCCCGACTGACCACAACCGAACAATCCTACTACCATAATTGGGGATTCTTTTCGTTTAGCGGTATGCAGGGTATCACCAAACATCACCAAGCGCTTTCCCGATGCCTGTCGCTACATGAACGAGTGGATCGGCAAACATGCGCGTAAGGGTTTCACTTGGACGTCGATTGCTGTGAACCGAGATGCCAAGTCGCTCTTGCATGCCGATTCTAGGAACCTCAGAGGCAGCGATAACTTTGCGGTTAGCTTCGGGGAATTCAAAGGAGGCTTCTTATGGCTTGAGGGTTCCGAATGTCAGGGCCCCAGGACTCAGACCAAGGCCAATGGCACTGTTGTCGCTGGAGGATCCCACGATACTAGGAACTCCCCTTTGTATTTTGCCCCGCATCTGCACCACTGTGTGATGCCGTGGACTGGCACTCGCTTTGGTTTGATCGCATTCACGTCATCGCAGGTTGGTAGTATGAACAGTGAAGTAAGAGAACAATTGGAAAAGCTTAAGTTCAGGCTACCCACGATGTCCGCGGTTGCAGCTCCAGCCCGGCAACTACAGCCGAGGCCGACTGCTTGCACCGATCAGGGGGGTCTTCGACGACTTAGGCAATGGTGGAATTTTGACAATCATCACATGCCAACACGTCTGTTGCCGCTACTCAACCTCATCACTTCTGCTCGCGATGAGGGGGAGCATACATTATCACGAAATTTTCTGTTGTTTCGGTGATGATGGCATCGCTCTCAGATGGTGACAAGGACAAGTTGCATAGGAATTGGTGAGATCATAGCATTGACTCACTTGTTTTCCATGAATTTTTGTTTGTTGTTGTGTGGGGTTGTTAAGGAAGGATTTCTGGATGGACTTCAGGTACATGTCACAAGAAGTGGAGACGCATTTCTGGTGTTCGCAGGGCTCCAGGCGCAGCAGTTGAAGGACCGTGCGGACGAACAGCTTCGATTGCATGATTGCATTTCACAGCATCAGCATCACAGTTCTCAGCACGACACAAAGGATCGTCATGATGCTAAGGTATCTGACTTGAAGGTTGCTGACTTAGGTCCTTTGCATCCTCCGATCGATAGAGCACTGAAGGTTTTCTCAGTCGCATCTTACGCCTGCCCCTGTACAGCGGGTAATCAGACCACGCCAGACATGTCGGAGACCATCACACGCCTTGAGGCGATCAACAAAGCCAGGGAGCCCTTCCTCCTGGCGCCGAAGTCAGAGAAGGTGAGACTCGAATGGTGTCATCACCACATCTGGGCGGCTATCCTCGGTGAAGAGTTCAGCAATACCCCCGACGCAGATTGGGATGCTACTGTGAAGAAGCTATACCAAGGAGTCGCTGTTCAGACAGCCCTGAGCGTCTGCCTGGCCGAAAGGCAGCAGGGCTACAAGGCCCTCTATGATGTNGATGCTACTGTGAAGAAGCTATACCAAGGAGTCGCTGTTCAGACAGCCCTGAGCGTCTGCCTGGCCGAAAGGCAGCAGGGCTACAAGGCCCTCTATGATGTTTGCAGGATCAATGACGAAAAACTTGGCAGAATCCAGCCCGGTTGTAACCGAGGCCGAGAGAAGGCAGCCATCATCGTGAGCGACTCAACGCTCAGTTTTAAGGCAGGTGCACGCACCTTTGTGGAGATGGCCGGTGACTTCGAGGCCTTGCAGAAACCTGGGCATGTTCTGCAGCAGTATGTTCACCTCAGGCAAAAAGCCATTTGGGGTGGAAATCTCCACTCCATTGTGGAAGCANTTGTGGAGATGGCCGGTGACTTCGAGGCCTTGCAGAAACCTGGGCATGTTCTGCAGCAGTATGTTCACCTCAGGCAAAAAGCCATTTGGGGTGGAAATCTCCACTCCATTGTGGAAGCAGTGCTCGAGGCCATCGCAGACATCGTCAACAAAGCGAGGATCCGTCCTGCTTAGAGATTGACATCACAGTAGTCTGGATGGGAAACGAACTGTGTGGGCGACGCGGAGTGTTCTTGGATCCTGGCACGCCCAACTGGCAAATCGGTCCTGAAGGCTATGCNCCGTCCTGCTTAGAGATTGACATCACAGTAGTCTGGATGGGAAACGAACTGTGTGGGCGACGCGGAGTGTTCTTGGATCCTGGCACGCCCAACTGGCAAATCGGTCCTGAAGGCTATGCCGCCGAAGGACTGTGGCCAGAGATCGCAGGCCGTGTCTGCGGAGAGATAGGTCGTCTAGCCGCCCTCAAGGGCAGGCCATGCGTGGGACAGATCCTCACGATTATGGACTGCCGCAGGAGTACCGAGAAGCTATCCAAAAATTCTTTGGATACGCTCGCTCTCGGGGAATCTACACCCACAGCATCAGGACGGCCGTTTCATCAATCCCCAAGCACGACCACTACCATTTTCGCGAAGATTCAACACACAGAGCTACCCTCGCAAACTGCATAGCGCACAGGATACGAGTTGCCTCAACGGACTTTATGTTCGCGAAGCTCCCTGCTGAGACGTTGGAGGAACTGAAGAAGAGGTTCCCCTACGACGAGACGAGAACCATCGTCCACATGTCGTATGTCTTTGACCGGCAGTTGCATCGCACACAGTTGTCCCGCCGCCTTAAAAGGCTGGCCGAAATCAAGGAGGCACAACAGCGATGCCCTGACCCCTGGGAGAACGACTACATCCCACCAGCTGACGAACCTGTCACTGGCATGCGAGAAGTTCCCGCTTACATCCTTGAATGGGAACNCGAAATCAAGGAGGCACAACAGCGATGCCCTGACCCCTGGGAGAACGACTACATCCCACCAGCTGACGAACCTGTCACTGGCATGCGAGAAGTTCCCGCTTACATCCTTGAATGGGAACAGGTCAGGGATTTGGTGGAAGCCAAGCGCAGAGTTTTGGAGCAGGCTAGCAAGCCAAGCCATCCAGCCCCACTTAGTGGAGGCCCTTCTGGCTCAACTGGCGAAGTCAAGGAAATCTCTTTTGACGACGTCATCGGCTCCATCCCGTTCCGCACGGAGCCGCACCGGACCTTCAGCGCGATCAAGGAGGCAATGATCAACAATGCGAAGGAGAGCGGTTTCATGAAGGCGCGGCCCGGGGACTTTGTGGGGATGCGATACCAGGATGATCTCGATTTGTGCGAGATGATCGACTGTCCGCGTCTTCCACCTGGAACCGAGGATCCGGAAGGGCCGGGCATGGTCCAAATTCTGCAGGAGGCGATCCCTCGAGAACATTTGCCGCGCCACGGCATTCAGATGAGCGACCAAACCCACTTGACAGGTTTGGTCCGCCGTGCAAAGAAGCACTTCAAGACGAGGGTGGGCAAACGGCAAATGGATCCAGATCGCCGAGCTCATCGACGTTATGTGGTCCTCCTGCAAGGTGAACATTGGCACGCGAAGTCTGCTGTCGCTATGCGCCAGTGACAACAAGGGCCGATTCATCCTGGCGGGCCACCCAACTGCAGATCCACGCGGTGAGTTTATTGACACCGGCATTTGGCCGACGTGGATCTCGGCATCCCATGGGCACAACCAGAAGATAGCGAGTCAAATCGACGACTCTGGTATAGCCCTCGCATGGCTCACGGGCGAAGAGCGAGATGTTTCGGGAGATACAGCCGCCTTTCAAGGCAGGCCATACCTCGCCCTCGCCAAAGGTGAATATTCGCCACGCCTCTACCATCGCACTACCCACGATGCCGCTTTCTCGATCATCGAGACGTTTTTTCAGCCGGGGTACGAAAGCAGTGGAAAAATCCACTCGTATTTCGCCAAGGCAACCCTGCGCGAGCTCGAGAACCGAGCTGGGAGTCGTGCCAACTTACCTTATGAGCTGGTCATTTCCACAGATGAAGCTCTTCAGCACGCATACATGTTCGCGACTACCTCCGAGGGCATCCTCACCAGAGATGTTATCCCGGGGAGCTGTATCCTCTATGTGCGTGACACTACGAAGGGCACGATCATCTGGACCAGGGCCGACCCCAACGATGCGGAAGAGGTCATCGCTACTGATGCGCCCCCGCAGACTATCATTACGATGGGATCTTCCCGGAGTCCTTGGAAGGTATTCCAGCCCCACTTAGTGGTGGCCTTGAAGAACAGCAAGTCACCAAGGAGGAGATTGCACCGGGAATCGCCAAGCCAGAACTCCCGGCAATCCTTGATGCTACTGCTGCTGATGTTCTCCCAAAAGAAGAGTCTGTCCTCGATCAAGACCAAGGGGAACAGCCTGCAACACCCGTGTCGCGAAAACGCGAAGCTGAAGAGGTGTTGTACGACTATGAAGATGACGACGATGATGAGCCCGACTACGGTGGCGGCATCGGCGATATGGCGGAGGAGATCGTACCGCAACAGTACGAGGCGACACCGCACCAGCCAACAACTACGGTGCTCGCATTACCTCCAGCCCCCCATAGGGGTGGCCAGTATCGCGCCTGCCCGCACTGCGGTGCCCGCCGCATCGTGGGACAGATGCTTTGCCTGTCCTGTGGCGCGGCAATCATCAAGGCGTCATCTCAGAAGCAGCGTAAGAAAATCAAGACTGCTCGATGGTTCGCTGCCCTCCGCCGCAGGGTTCGAGCTGGAAAACCAAGGAGCGAGCTCACTGTGCACGAGGTCCTCAGCGAGATGCGCCGCGACTACAGCACCAGCAGGGGGTCGCAATCACTCGATGGGGAGGCACTTGAGAAGGCGAAACAACAACTCAAGCAAGCGCAGAAGAAGGGCTTCGCATCCATCTTGGACCGCTTCGACAACGACGTAGACTTCACGCTACACTCTGTCGCAGGCGGCTTCGACCGCGAGTTCCTTGCCATAGAGGACGTGTTGACAAACTCCGCATTGCCGAACCTCGGGCGCAGCCAAGAGCAGCGTACCTTGGGCGTTGGCGCCTATGGCGGTGGTCAACAAGCTGAGATGGCACGGAATGAAGCCATCGCCAGGCTCCTCTATATGCATGATGTGAATCCAGCCGCCCTTAGGGCAGGCCTGATCGACGCTGTCACCGATCTTCCCTTTTGCATTATGTGGCTTGGGGGCACCTACAGTGTACGAAAGTTTGTAGATGTGTTCCTCCAACACAAGATCGCAAAGCAGATCGTCATGTTTTCAGATGGACCAATCTATCTCGACCACACAGCCGGCTACACAGCTGAGCAGTGGTACGACTGGATTGTCACCCGATCAGACGGCAGTCGCACGTCGTGCTTACGATGAGAAGCTTCAGTCTGCCGAAAGGTCCAGGAAGGCCCAACTCGAGGCAGACGCACGCAGACAGCAGTCCCAACAGTGGCAGTCTCGCGGGTCTCATCCATACGGCCGCAGCTCCTATGGAAGCTCCAGTGGTCGTTGGCGCTAAGCGCTCAATTCGTGTTCCGTCACGTTAACCGGTATCACCGAATTACAGCCCCTCCTAGAGGTGGCCATTATTTCGCTAAAAACCAGAAAAATTCAGCACTCTGGATTCTGGTAGTTGCACAGCAACAACTCCGCACTTTTGCAACAGCCCATGTGGATGATGTATTCGTCCCACGCTGTACTGATCGACTTTTGAATCGCACCATGGCAAAATAATTTGTTCTGCTACCGTATCTCTTGCTTTACGGTTGTAGAGAACTCCTAAGAGCCCAAAGCCACAATCCAGCCGCCTTTATGGCAGGCCAGCACAACATCTTCCGTGCATGTTGCCGCCTCAGNCAATCCAGCCGCCTTTATGGCAGGCCAGCACAACATCTTCCGTGCATGTTGCCGCCTCAGTCTGACGCTTCGGCGAGGGGGGTGTAGTTTGTGCACGTGTGAAGTATCATGTTGTCTGACGGATTATGGCACAAGTGCTCTAGCAGGAAAAAGGTTAGTTGCCCATGCATGGTTTCTACATCTGCTAACACTTGAGCGGGTATATACAATCAGTGCGTGTGTGCAGTGGTTTCTACCAACTATATATCTCTCTAGCTCTCTAGCTATCTATCTGTCCGTGTCTGGGGTGTGGTTCTTAAGCGTTCATGTGACATGGCAAGCAGGTTTGAAGTACGGTGAATAACCCTGCGCCGCCCACCAATGCCCCTTTCAGGACAGAGGTATCCTACTTGCAAGGTCCCATTGTGCCTCCGTCTGAATCCACATAAGACGTGAAGAGCAATATGCAGACTCTTCACCCTACATACCGAGATCTGCTCCAAACTCCAAGCCCTGTAATCCCTCATTGATACCATCAAGTGCTCGGATCCTTGAAAGGATCCGGAAGCAAGGACCTTTTGCTACGGACCTCATCTCTGATCAACGCAACGGCAGGGATCGGGAGTTCTACTGCAACATGTCTGGGTTGGAGACCTTAATGGTCCTGAAACCACTGGCGATCGTGAAGATGTCTTGAGCTGGGGCTACCTGAAACCTTTGTGTAGACTCTCTTGTTTCACCAGCAGTCCTTGTTGTTTTGGTGACTTCTGTTATGTTGTAGATCTGTTTTATGGAGCTCACCTTCATGGCTTTTCTTCCTGGTTCCTATTCCGTCGGACTGCACTTAGCAAGCATGTGGGGACCCGAGTAATACGTGGCCTTAACTTCTCAAGCCGGGGGCCCGAACTCTGGGACACGTAGTGTAGCACTAGTTGCAGTCCTGCAAGTCTGCCTTTGTTGTCACCCCGACCGCACAGACCTGGTCTGGCAAGTCCGAGTTGCGAGAGTGTAATGGTCCTGAAGATTTCAATCAGGAGACGCTTGCTTCGTGTTAAGATCCGCTGCTCGGAACTTTTGCATCGATGCACGCCCTTTGTCGAGATGTGATGTGCTCTTCCTGTTGGCTTCTTGAGCACAGATCACCTGCCTTGGGACCATTGCCAAGTTTTATTTAAGGACGGATTTGCCTGTAGGAAGAGGCCCCACTTCCGCTTTCCTGTCCCCTATGCACCTGGAATTAAGAGAATTCAGGCCCTCGCCCTTTGCTTCCATCTCCTCGCCGGCGCACCGGGGCTTGCGGATTTTGGGGGTGAAATAAGGTTCTCGGAGAATTGTAGCTTTGATTTATGGTGGCTCGGAGGAAGGCAGAGAAAGGCAGAGACGGACTTTGAAGCCGGCTTCGTGGCAGTGACGAGTGACGAGCCTTGTCCGACCCAGACGAGCAGTGCACACTGCTTCGCAGGGCCGTACCGCGAGTCGGTCCACGGGACCCCCGGAGAAGGATGCGCCGGCCGCCGGGGGGGGGGGGGGGNGGGGGGGGGGGGGTGTTTTGTGGGACTCTGATGGTAGGCATGCGGGAGCGGAGTTGAATGTCGTAGGCCCAGCCACCGTCAGGCTTATCTTCGCTTGGTTTTGTGACCATCGGGAGAGCTATCTGTCAGGCAGAACTGCGCTACATGCGAGCAGCGCAGCTGCTACAGGCACTGCTCGCGCAATCTCCACCTTTGCTTCAGTCTTGCACTTTGAGTGGCGAGGGTGAGGACATGACAGAACCCTGGACAAAATCTGGTCGCGAAATCCGCAAGGAGGAACAGTCCCAGAAGATGGTAGCAATCTAGCCTGATGCAGGGGCAAGTGGCAGCCACCAGTCAATCTGAAGCCAAACATCGTGCGAAGCTGCAAGAAGCGGAGCAACCATTCCTGTGGAGGATGCGTTCAATGGTCCCGCCGAACGGGTGCTAGGGCTCAGTTTCAGCTTGCTTGGCGAGGGTCGTTGCAGACATATTAGGCGGAGAGCGTCTTGAGGTCCCTTCCAAGCAGACATCAGTCGAGCAAAGCAGGAGGCCAAAAAAATATAATGCCAGTAATAAGCAGTCATAAGAACAGTTAGCATGGATACAAACAATGACAGTTACAATAGTAATAAAACCAAAAGTACATCCAATAGTTATTGAAATAGTTATGGTGGCCAGAGTAGCAACGGGTGAGAGACAAGGAGCCACAGTACGAAGAGTACTGATAAGGTTAGTCACGAATCGAAACACGAATCCCAAGCAAGATGAGACCGTAAACCTACCTTAGAAGCTGCTATCCAAACGTTGACAGCCTTCGCATTCGAAGTAAGTGTGACTGTGGTTAATATTCTATAGAGGCTCTCTAACAGGTTCGACAAGGTATAAGTATAAGGGTTAAAGATCATATACTGGTTCAAGTGTCGAGGTATAATGTTATTTGTCATGTCTGACTTCCCACGAGTGTGCAGATACTTCAGCCTCAGCCGCCAGAAGTGATGTCCCGACCCAAAGCAAAATCGCTGGCCGAGAGTTGTCCGAGCCATCATGAAGCAAAGCCGAAGTTTGAACCATCACGGACCCCAAGGAGCCAGAGCCGCAGCCGGGGAACGAGGCCTGACATGAGTGGTGTGGGGGTTGGGGAAGGCTTACGGATGAGGCTTGGGGTCAAGGCAGGCTTGGGAGACGTTCCTTCATAGCTAGAACAGGGTAATTTGGGGTATGCTTTACAATGTGGTGGAAGCCGGAGAGTTGGAACCTGCACGTCCTGATTTCCCTCACCCGCCATCCTCATACAGAAGTTCCAACTCCAAAATTTCCGGCTTCGAAACTCTGACAGGTTCCAACTTGATGTTCCAACTCTGCTTGGTTCCAACTTTGGCTTCCACGGATCTGCTCGCAACGTCATTTACGGGGTGCAGTTTGAGGCTTCACCTCAAAATGTTGCTGCACAAACGTTTCTGTAATCCTTTTGAACTCCAGACGAATGCCCTTCAAGCGAACTTCAAAAAACGAAGCTGTGTTTGAACTCATTTGGAATTACAGTTTGAGGCTCGGCTTCCAATTTTGATGGATCGGCCTTTTCGTGGCTTGAACTCCACACCGAATGCCTTTCGGAAAGGCAAGATTACCTTAGTTCCCTTGAAGAATTCTTGCGAGACCAGATCGAATGACAAGTCTGCTTTCTAGGCGAAATGCATCATGACCTAAGACTCAACCTGAGTGTTCCTTTGTTTTTGTTCGCGTGTTAGGCTGCCTTTGTGAACTAGCTTCTGAAACGCGGGCCGACGGTGGCATTTCAGCCTTTCGAACTTGAGTGGCGAATTTGCTGTCCGTACTTGTCACCGACATGCTGATGCTTCGGGAGAGGGCGTGCGCCGCGTCGAGATCCGAAGCTGACATCTCCCACCTTCGAGCCCCTCGCCAGGCGGACCACAGCCCTGCAAAGATGAGGACCGTGTAGCAGCGTAGCATGACTGCGGGCCCTCACGGAGGCGAGGCTTCGACGCCCCTGAGACCAGGATATGCACGGGCTCGCGCAAGGTCCAACTGCCGCCAACAAGGCATGCAAGTCGGTTGGGATGTGTTCAACAGACGATGAGAGCAGAATGCTCGGATATTTTTGCTAGAATGTTCGCCCTTCCAATGCAGGACTATGCAGATGTCGTGGAGCTCGTTGAAATTGGATCAGGCGGCTTCTGCAGGGTTCCTCTGCACTTGACACAGAATTGCTTAGGGAGATGATATCTTCGGCGCCCAGGAAACAGTGCAGACAGCAGCTGACACAGAGAGGAATGTTGAGAACGAACATCCAAGCCTTTCATCCGCCCTCATTTTTCAGCACATCTCGGCTTGTCTCGGCCTCTCGTTCCGGAGTTGGAGCATCTCAACATTCCCCAACTTGCGAAACAGCTGAAGAAAGTGTGACAAACTCTTTGCTCACTGCCATTGGCTTCCTGCCGCATAGCCTGTATAAGGCTTTGTGTTTGAGTTGCTCTTCGGTCTACTGCGGTGGCTTTTTTCCTTTTCTTCTTGGCTTCAAGATGCCCGTGATGTTGCAACCGTTTTGCGGGAGCCTTGACACAAACTCAACGAACAGACGCATGCGCAGACGACGACACCCCGTTCCATGGCGTCCGCACCAGCGCCGAGGCGCGGCAGCTTTCCGTTTACGACATAGTTCTTAGAGACGGGGAACCCACATAGGCCAGAAAGAGGCTAGGCTCCCTTTTCTGAGTCGCTGGGAACTTTGATTCGGGATATGCTCAGACAGTCCCATCTAAGAATCTAAGTTACCCCCCATGGTTTGCTTATCTAGGTGCTCTTGCATTGCCGAGTGCGGTAGCTTCTCTCGGGGAATGGGGGGCCCAAGGGCCTACCTGTCACAGGTATGTTGTCCAGACGGGTCTAAGGCTGTTCGAGGCGTCCAGCGGTGTCCGGGTTTCACTCAAATAGACTCAGTACCGTCAAGCCTTCCCTGTAGCCTCGCCTGACCTCGTCGAGTGATGTCGAATGCATTCGAATGCGATGGCTAAAATGGAACCTGTAGCAGTTCAGCTGGTGTGGCTTTCACTCTTCTGCCCGACTTGCTCCTGAAACTCCTAAAGGCTTCCCTCTTCCAGCCCAAATAGACCGCGATTCAGGGAAGCAGTTGGGTTGAAGTTCAGCAAGGGATGAAGTGTTGGCAGGAGCTGCTTGTAGCGATTAGGACTAAGACTTCAATTTCAGCCGGAGCTCCCCAACCCCAAGGACCCCAAGCCTCACAGAGCAGGCCCGTGCCCGTGGGGGGCCCCGCGCGCTTCGTCAGTGCAGTTTTTGCCTCATCTGCTGTTAGCCCGTGCAGCAGGTTCTGGCTTCAGTTGGGTTTGCTCTATTCCAATGTCTATGGAGCTTTGAATTAGCGGAAGTAACTTGCTCTTAGAGTGAGAGTCCCTATCCAACGTATGCTACAGTACCCCAAAATCTTGCTCTAATTGTTGAGGCCCCGCTATCCAACTCGAGTTGCTAATGGGTTTGTTTCCATGGCGCGGGCCGTGCATGGTGTGGGTCCTGCAGAGTTGCTTGGAGCCCTGTCGACCACTGTCTGAGATGGAGTGGAGCATACCGAATCCTCGGAGCCCCAAATTAGAGCATAGAGTTGTGAAGGAGAGTCGCGATTCGCCGAGGCGTGCACCCGGACCGTAAGCACATCGGCCTTTGCAAGCTCCTCTCCAGGGCAGGAGCATCGGGAGGCACACACGGTGGGTCTGATTCTACCGTGTGTATCCGCAGGAGTGGTTCTTGCTCCCAGCTTCAATGAAGTGTTTCTTTATTCTTTGTTTTGTTTTGCTTCGAGAGATGATGAACTTAGGCAGCAAGCACAGCCCTCCGGTTTGAGATTTGATCATCTGTCACCTTATCTCATGAGCATACGCTTCCCGAAGCTCTCGGGCGGGCGGGCAGGCGGGCGGGCTGGCGGGCGCATTTGACGTGGGCGGGTGCGGAAGTCAGGGTCGCAGTGAGAGGCGATCCCCGAATCAAAGGCCCTTAAGCCGCGAACTTTCTTCAAGTGCTTCCAAGCCCTGAGCTTGAGTCCGCGTTGCTGGGACCTTGCTTCCTTTAACTACTATTGCAGCCCCTGGTAGAAACCGGCATGCGAGCCCTTGTAGCGACCCTTGTAACCGCAGCACAACCCCAGATCCATGTGCCACCAGCGAGCGCGCGGCTTCGCTGGTCCTTCAGTGATGTTCGCGGCCCGAGCTTCCAGCAGTTCACTCCTCGAATTCGGGTTTCCGTAGCTGTTGCTAATGTAATGCTATGCTGCGCTGTACTAGACATTTTGCTTTATTACGCTATACGTTACTCTACTCTCCCGTGCGATACGACACGGTACGATACGATACTTTATACTATGCTATACTGTGCTAGACTGCAGCTAGAAGCTAGACTTCAGGGGGTTCGGAGAGTGTTGTGCCCAAGGTTGTGGAGAAGCCTGCAAGGTGTCATAGCAAAACGGTCCCACAAGAACCAAACCGGCGGAAAGCAAAGGCATCATACTAGTCCCTTGTATAGTATGGTACAGTTAGTAGAGTAGAGTAGGCATGATAGTATAGCACAGAATTCTACCTCGTAGTTTAGTGTACCCTAAAACGCATCATTGCAATACGCCATGGGCACGGACGACCGCAACTGGGTCTCTCGAGCTCATTGTTTGGGGCTCAACATGCACATAGCCTACGGGAATATGTGGGAAATGCGAGAGTTGCGGGTTTGTGACATTTCCGATCGAGAACTTCCACAGTTTAAAGGCATACCTCGCAATTGAGATACACCTTTGTGCAACAAACGGCTTTCCTCGTGTTCCAACCGCTGGCAGCTCAGGCACACGTGGCGCACAACCCCCAGGTGGCCGGGAAATGACTGTAGCAGCACATGGTGGTTTCGGCCTCGTAGGGCTGAACTTGCCGGAGCTTCAAATCACTAGACGCTGTGACCGGAACGTCAAGCTGCTGAACACATCATCGCACAGCAGTTACTGGTACAAGTAGCAGAGGCCATCCGAGGAACCATGCCCGGGTCTTGAAGTCAGGGTTGTCCAAAGACTTTGATATTTGTTGGCCTTTGTATTACTACAACCCACACGAACACTGATAGTCTATGCAGAAGATCTACCGATGCCGTGCCTCCTAGACTTGCCCTTGCACTTGGCTCACTCGCATTTTTGTATGCCAGGCGTGTGTGTTGTGTGTGTGTGTGCCTGTGAATCTCTGCGTGTATGTTCCGATGTACGTTTCCATGTATAAGCTATGTATGTGTGTGTGTCTGCACACATGCATGCACAATTTTTCGTTTGTTGATGATGACGACGATGATGATGGTGATGATGACTATGATTCGTCTCAGTGCGAGTTTCTCAGTATCAGGTTTTACTTGTAGTACAGGTCCGTGCGTTAGTATTTGCTCTCTTCTTCTTCTTCTTCTTCTCTCTCTCTCTGTCTTTCTCTCAGTACATGTATGTGGGCACACACGTGTTGTCTAATACAAACCTCTGCCTCTTCTTCGGCTGGGGAGGTCATCACAGCACCCACGCCATGGCGGGCGGTCACCAGCTTTTCCCTTAGCATGTAACTTTCGGTTTGTGGCTTACTGCAGGGTTAGGTTGGTTGAATGAGGAGTTAAAAAGGTTATTATATAAGGATCTTGAGGTTCGGCTTCGGAGTTTGGGAGTTTGGCTTTGGGTATGCCTAGAGCAAGGTTTGCAAGATTTGGGTTTGTAAGTCGAGGTTAGGGGTTGGTTCGTCAGCAATGCCTCACTGCCGTCGCAAAAGGATCTAGACACACAGAGAAGTACACCCAAACGCCTCTCCTACCTGAGTTCACTCTCTAAGACTATAAGGAGACTATAAGGCGTTTGGGCTAAATACTTAACCCTAGCAGGTTCGGGGGTCCCCACCCAAAATGGGCTCACCTTGTGTTGTCAGGTTTCGAAATCTTTCGTCATTATACAGTCCGAACATCCTACTCTGGGTTTGTTGTGTGGGTATATTGCTTTAGAACTCGTCGACGGATCCTATTCTGAAGTTCATGTGTGATAACATTCTTGTCAAAGAGCTCTGCGCAGCAGGTGTCCCCTTGGCGAACAACCCGCGCTCCGTGTCACCCACGCGGCTTGTCGCATCTACGCCGGGGAACCCGGAATGACCGAACGTGGCGGAGGTAGTGTGGGGTGTGAGTAGATTGCAGGACGAGGCCTTTACTATCCAACAACTCCGGCAATCGCTGATTGGAGACCCTTCATGCCGGGTCAAGCAGCACCAGTGTCGGCCATGGCGTATCATGGCGTGGTGTCGCATCATACAGCTCAAGGGAAACGGAAGAAGAAGAAGAAGTCATGCCTCATGAGACGATTTCTGGACCCTGTTCCCAACATCTAGGGGGTCTTGAAAAAGAGTGGATGCAGACTCCCTTGTGGCAGCAGAGAGGCCCCGTGAGAAGGCCTTAGACTGAACTGCAAACCAGTGTGCCCACAGCACGATGCCCCAGATGCTGCTGGAGCCTCTTATCTCGGGTGATCTCATTCAGTTCGCATTCCCAAAGGAACTGACTATCAGCTCATGTCACGTGACGTGACTAGCCTGAGTAGAAGCAAAATCTGGTGCACCAGAGCTCTTACTTTTCTTGGCCGTGCGGGGTCGGCTTGCAGACCTAGCACGCGGAAGCCAAATTCAGTTGATGCGAAACTCGCGTTCCCTGGCTTTGTTTGGACCAGGCAAGGGTCTGCAAAGGAGGCAGCCCATTCCGCACGGCGCATAATTCGTCTCGCAGATCTTGCGAACATCTTGTCTTTGAGTTGCTATCGTGCCTGCCAAACTCAAGTAGTGTGCTTTCTTGTAGTTGTTGTCTTTTTCAGCCGGGTTCACATCTCTGTTTCTTTTTCTTCGAGTCTCGGTTAGTCAATGGTTAAATCTTCTCTAAGCGGACGATCGGCTGCATGTAATAAGCCCAGAAGCTCTTTACTTGAGCAACATTGGTCCCTCACCGGGGCTGCAGCAGGGTTGTGTTCGGCCTGGTTGAGGAGTCCGCTCTTGAGGTTTCTCCTGCGAGTTCGGTGTGGCTGCGGTCCTTCTTGTCTGTACTGGTTGTTCGCTGCGGGTTGTCTTCCCCCGACCGATAACTAGTGTTTTAAGCGAAGCAGGTGTGAAAGAAACCACAGGTCCTAAACTCCAAACCGACTCCACCAAACCTAAGTAGGAGGCAGAAGGCCCCCAATTCCTTGCTCTCAAGGGCCAGCTGGACGCCACCGAGCGCCGCCCCGATCCTCCGCTCGCCACGGCGCTCGGTGCCGATGCCAGGACCGCCAGGGCCGGCCGGCCACTGAGCAAGGCTTTTAGGGCTGATAGATGATGATAGGCATTTATAGAATTTATAGGCTATAGGGTCTGAGACTTAGTTGCAAACTGGTTTTTGGAAGCTCAAAGGAGCACAGGATGCAGAAGCAAGCTTGTTTCCATCGATGTTTCTATTGTTCTGCTTTATGGATGCTTGATGGTATTGCCGTCGCCGGTGCTCTTGCGGGCACAAAATATTTCGGAATACCAAACCAAAGCATGATGAACGAACGACGCTTTTGGCATCTGAGGGCTTGACGGCCTCATAGCTTGGGACCAACCTTACTTGCAGAGTGTTTGCAGATGTTTGCAGCCATTCGCTTTGTCTTCTGCGTGATTTCTGCCTCGGGACTCGGGCCTGTGGGTTGCTGGGTTTAGGGTTTCTTGGCCCGTGGATGAGAAGAGATGTTGTGTCTTTGGGTCTCGCTCTTAAAGGAAACCAAGTGTGCCTGGTGTGCAGTCTTTTATGCTGCATGCACTAGCTGCAATGTTTCCATCGGCGGGGAACATGAAAAGCCACAAATGCGCCGGCTGCACTTCAGCCTTTGCATGCTCAAAGGGCCCTTGCCCTGTGGACCGCTCCCGATCTTTCAGCCATGCAGCGTACCAGCCGCACCTCCTCTCGCAGCTCCGGGAAGCCACGCAGCGGGGATCCCTTCGACACGGCCGCCTGGCGAAATCCCCAAACCCAACTGGCAGCGTGTGAGAATCCCGTGACGGAGACATTTGAGCATTTTTACAATGAGTGGTAAGCTAGGATAGTAAAAGATAAGACCAGCCGCAGGATCTTCCCCGTCTGATGATCGACGCTCGAAGTGGCTGGTTCCCGGTAGAGGTGCTCTCCAAGGAGGCCAGAACCAAACTTTCCGTTTGCGTTCCGATTCAGTTGTTGCAAAAGGGAAGAGGGTCCGGGTGGCTGCATGGGGTTACCATAAGGGTCAGTAGTTTCAGGGTTACTATCAGGGTCTTGGGGCTTGGGGGTTAAGGTTTTCGACATCGGCTAGATTTGGCCCACCGGACTTCGTTGATGAGTTGGCCCAGGATTATGGTATAATAGACCCCGCCCTATTCTAATTCTTAAAGCCCCAAAAGAAGAGCCCAATGCCTGTTCCAGGAAGTTGGAGCACGAAACCCTGAAGCCCTCAGCCCCAAAGGGCCCTTAACCCGACAAGCATCTGCAAGACCCTCAGCTGGGGTTGATGTTACGAGAATGTTGATTTCATTTCAACGGTCACTGCAATCCGTACAAAACCAGACTTCAAGGATCAACAGGTCTTCTAAGCTTCATTTTTTCTTAGATAACAGTGGCACTCATCAGGAGGAGACAAGCTGCACAAACTCGGGGCGTCGATGTTCTTGTAGACATGCAAACCCCGGCGCGTATCCATGAAGTAACGGGGTTCACAACATATCGTGCATATCAGGGACCACGAGGGTTTCAGAGCAAGCAGTGCTTTTGGCGTTTCAGTAAACCGCATCTTGGAGAGGCTGGGAGCTTTGTGCTTGGCTGGGGCATGTGGTCCGTGGCCCGGCCAAGTTCATGCCATTTAAGGGTTCCTTAAAGGGCTCCTAGGCTTTTAACGCGTTACTTGAAGTTGGATGGTTAGTTCGGTTAGTTCAAGGGTACATTGAATAGTACCTAAATTGACCTTTAAACCTTCAAGCCACCCCCGAAAGGGAGCAATATCTTAGGGCTAAGGCAGCATCGGCACTTTTTTCCATACACCGAACGGGCAGCCAGCCTTGCATCTGTCCCCTAAATTTCATGACAGCTGAGACTCAGGAACGCTCGGAGGCGTGGTTGGTGGCCGTCTTCCAGTCCCTCGGCTCCAGAAAGGGCCCAAACCCCCGGGCATGCGACACACAGCAGATCCTCCTGCAGTTTAGGATGTGTATGTGGGTGGGTGAGGCTGCTAGCCCGAAAAGAAAGTGACAATCCTCCGGCGTCCAGATTTTTGTGCGTGTTTTGAGGAATCTGTTCCGTTACAACCAACGGTAAGAATCACGGTGCAAAGTTTGGGCTCTTTTGGTGATCATCGAACGGCCAAGGTATCAGGGCCACATTTGGCGCAAGTACCTGCGCCGGCTGCTCGTCATGGATCCGCATTTACTGGCGCTCATGGTGGCAACCGTAGGCATATTTCTTTAAACTGTGTGACTCGTAACAATGGTGGGGAACAAAACTGAGGACCGCGACCATAGCAGTAGTAGTAGGAGTCGTCGTCGTTGTAGGCTCAGCAGGACCAGGAGCGGTGATGGTCTTGGGAGAGTTGATCTAGTGCCGGATGCGCAGTTGCCCCTTACCCAGTCTCGGCAGCTCAACCATTTGCTTGCCCACCGGATCATGAATGGGGGCTTAAATTGAGAAAGAGGTAAATGGCTGGACCCAACCCTGAATGTCGGTTGGTATGGTTTTCAGGTGATGGAGGTTTCAAGGACTGGCGAACGTTGAAGTGCAGTGATTAGGACGAGGAGTTGCGAAGTATGTAAAGTGTAGCAGAGTATCACTGGTTTTGTTTTTCGTTTCATCTGCTCCCAACCCATGTGACGTGGGCAATCCGCCGACTGAGTAGGGATGCGGATGTGCACAGGCTTTGAGCTCAGAGTGATTGTACTGCCAAACAACCCTGAATATCGCAGGCAAATTGTGGAATGCTAGTGGGGTTTTGCAGAAGTTTGGGGTCATAGGAGTGTAGGCGAACGAGCATTGCGTTTGACAGGACTCCCTGAGCACGCGAGAGAGAGAGAGAGGAGTGTAGGCGAAGCATTCTGAATCAGAAGGTCCTCACAAAGCCGGAGACCGAAACCTTGATCTCTCTTTGCAGGGGCTCGAAGAACTTCCGAGAAGCCAAGAAGGCAGCCCCGCCGTTGGTGATCGACCTCAAGGCTCGCCCGTTGCACAGAGAAGTGGGTCGGGCCTTGCCAGCTGCGAGCCGTTCGTGGAGCCAAGCACAGGAACTTGAAGCATTCGGAAACTGGTGCGGCTCAAGTTCTCCCAGTTAGTTTTCCCGGCTTTCAGCGTCAAAGAGAGTCGTGAGACCTGCCCGGGCGTAAGTTCCTAGATGACCGGCAGCCTTTACCTTTGCCGCGGCCCCAATCAGAAGAAGGGAAAGATGAGTGGCCGCAAGTGGTTGCCAAAGAAGCCACAAGCGAAGGAGTTGCCAAAGTCGCACGGACAGGAGAAGCCTGAGCCAGTCGTTGAGCCAGCGACTGCAGATACCGAGATGCCGATGGTAGAGGAGGTTCCACAGGAAGCCGAAGGAGTCGACATCGGAATGGATGTTGGCAAGCTTTGCAAAGCTTTGGCCTGCGTCTACTCGTCCTTCATTGAGGTGGAGACTGGGACTGGGAAGCAGGACACGGTCTCTCGCTTCCACTCGAAGGTCGCACCCGGCATTGGCATCGAGCAGTACCTCACTCGATTGGCCAAGTACTTCCAGTGCCATGAATCATGTTTGCTGCTGGCCCTCGTCTACATCGATCGAGCAGTAAAGATGAACCCCGTCGTTGTGGTGAACAACTTCACCATCCATCGGCTTTTGGCCGTAGCTACGGTCGTTGCTGCAAAGATACAGGACGACCTTTTCTTCAGCAACGCCCACTACGCTCGGGTTTGCGGCCTTACACTTCGGGAGCTCAACAGCCTGGAGGTCTACTTCACTTCTTTGCTGCGCTGGAAGCTACATGTTCCGGTGACTGAGTATCGGGAGTACTTGAACATGGTCAAGCGTGTCGCTTGAAAAGAGATGATTTTAACATAGCTCCGATGGAAGGCCTCACGGTCTCATTGTCGGCGACCCGAGTGAAGAGCAGGGCGTCCCGCCCAGCTCGTTCTTCCGAGAAGGGAGAGAAAAAGTTCTGAGATGTGGATAGGCGTTTTGGGTGTGGTCACCGCACCGTAGGGTCCCGCAGGGCTAGGCGTTTCAGAGACGGACTTGCTGTGTTAAGGTGAGATGAAGTAGGGTTTATATTACCGTTTTGGTGAGTGTAGATAGGCCTCCTTCTGAATATTGGTGAGTGCATATATTGGGTTTTATGGGGATACGAGTAATGTAAACCATACCCTAGGCCCTAGATCTAGATGTTTGGCCCCTCAAGGCTTCAACTTCCTACGCCCTTTTGCCCCGGGCCCGGGCCCTGATGGAATTGGGAGCCTGCGGAGCATTGGCTCCTTTTCACAGCTGCTGCCACGACGCCACAAGGAAGGACCATACCATGTAGTGACAATGTAGTGTTTACGAGTTCTTATAAGGTTTAATTAAGAGCCTGATGCGCGGGCGAGAGTGTCGTTAAGGCCGAAGAAGACGTCTAGGCCTTCCCCTGAAAGCATTCCTTTCCGCTTCTCGGCCAATGTAATGCCTCAGGGCTCAAGTCCTTCTTCAGGTACTTGCAGTGCAGCTCATCTTTTCTGAATCCTTGGCCTGAGGTCGGGAATACAAGGGGCCAAATGAAGCACGTGAGCAGAACAGAACCTCCTACTCACTCTTGAGGCTTCGGACCCCTCGACGGGCGGCTCTCGTGGCAGTTCCTTTGTTCACTTGCTTCTCAGGCCCTCTTACACAGGACCCTGAGTCCGGTCCTACAAGTCGCGAAGGCTTTGATTGTTGGCACCAAGGTCCGGATTGTGAGGGGGGCCAGTTTCGATGCAAGAGACACCAGTGACGAGCGCAAGGGGGTCAAACTACTCAACCGCATCGCCCTAAAATCCTTAAGGTGAGGGAAGAGCAGGTCCTTCAATGATTCCGGACCCCAACCCGCAAGTTTTCTTGCCCACTTCCGACAGCCTGTCGCTTTCGAGCGTCCGTACCGCCGTCCATGGAGAACGTGGGGCCCGGGTTGAGGGTCGAGGGCTGCAGTGAAGGCTTTGCGGTTGAACAGTTTGGTTTCTGTGGCTCAGCAATCATGCTTGCAAGGTCCAGGAGGGAATTGTCGAAGGCAGACTTCTGGTGTTCAAGTTTGGAGGTCCCACATTCTCAGCTGTTTTGAACTTGCAGGACGTCCTGCTGTGTATTGCCTCTACTCTTGTTCGCTGCCCTCATCTGCATGTTGTCGTCTTGGTGGCGCGGCGGGGATGTGACATATGATTAGTGGAAAGAAACGATGCGTTGCTGTGAGACGTGTATCATGTGCTGGAATTCCATTAAACCCATGCCGAACCCTGAACCACGTACCCTCTGATCACAGTTTCAGCCTCAACCCCTCCATTTCTTTTAAAAGGATCTGTAGAAGAACTCCCACAAATGGGAGTTTCAGACATACAGTGGAAAATATTGTTGTAAATAGTAGGAAATAGTAGGATCCTATGCTATAAGGATGTCGGAATAAGGTTCCCCGATGTTTCAAACCCACATAATGTCGGCGCCTAAATAATTACCAAAACTATTTTGGATGCTCCTGCTCCTGAATATAAATATAGTATACAGGAGCCCAAAACCCTCTTCGAATTCTTAAGGCCCCTAGAATGTCCCTCCGACCTCCGGGAGACTCTGCAGCTGAGCGAAGTGCATTTGCAACTTCTCGGGAAGCCCAATCTGTCCCTCTCGCAGGGACCCTACAGGCTTTTGTATGCTTCATGAGATTATGTCGGTACATATGTATGTAGACAGTGTAAATACGCGTGCATGTATGCGTGTGTACTTACGCATGTATGTATGTATGTATGTACGTACGTTTGTAGGTCTGTATGGACGGGTTGAGGGATGGATGGAAGTATGCCTGTATCCTTGTGTGATTATATGGTTGCATATGCTGATAGGTATCGAGATTTGCAAGAGAATCAGCAATCCTCCACTCTATGTCATATCGCACCCTCTCTTCTCAACAAGGGCTCCCGAACTTCGTGCGAGCCGCCTTGATGGCACTCGCAGAATTCAAAGGGAACTTTGCAAGTGGCTGTACGTGGCAGAATGCAGGGGGAGGCCAGGTAAATGCGGGTGTAGTGTCACTCAAGCTTTAGGGTCATGTAGGTGTAAAAGGCGTATGCACATTATCTGTAGTTTCGGGGGACGGGATGGTCTAGCGCGCACTGATTAGAGACCCGATGTCCTGATTTGCTGGTCCCGCTTGGCCTCCCATGCCTGTTCTTTCAATTGGACAGCTTCGCAGTGTAAAACACTGAGACAGGCTGCACGAAAGTTGGGTCCAAAAGTCTTGTGCGAAGCCTTAAGCGCACTTCCCCATCATGGCCTGCACTCAAAGCTACGGAACCAGTTCCTCCTCAGTTTGTTGAACCGAGCTGGCAGGCCCGGTCGGTGTCACCGTGGTGTGGGGCGGATATGTCTGGCTGCCTCTCCGGCTCTGAATTTCAGGATCCGTAGACCGACTACTAAACCCAAAAAGCCTCTTACACCGGGTTGAGGTGCATGCAAAACTTGTTCTGAATCAGGAAAGGTAGGAGATCGGTATACGATTTAGATACATACAAGTACATACGGGCGACAAAACGGCATGCCTAATGAGGAAAGGTTCAGGTACCTCCGCTTGGTGTGGCCGGGCTGGCGTTCTTGAGCCGTCTGCAGTGGTGAGGGGCTTGCTGTTTGAAAGTTGTGGTGTCTTTTTCCCAATGTGGCAATGTGGGTCAGAAAAATGAAGGGGCATGTCACGTTCTTTTCGGAAGGGCTTGTGAAGCTGATGCTTGATACGCAGGCTCAGCTACCTCCAAAGTTTCCCTTGCCTTGCTGGTTTCGTTTTCTGCCGGTCCCTTTGAGGATGCCCGGATTTCCACACCTGACATCTACAACTAAGATCTAAGCTTGCAAGATCCTATATGATTTTAGGTGTAATTCTTAGTACTAATAATTAGTTGTAAGATTACAGTTAATTCCTAATGGTAAGACATATGACCTGGAAATTACTGGAATTCCTTGACAACTAGATCCACATTAACAAGGTTGACCTATTTCCCGATGGTAGACTTTCCAATGGATTTACAGTTGATTCCTCATAATAACTAATCCCACCTATTCCTGCGGCCTTTGGTGTTTCCTTGAGATTTAATTGAGTTAAACCATGAAGAGAGGAATGTGGTGGAATTTAATGAAGGGCGAAACAATGAAGTGAAACGGAAGCGTGTTCGTTTTTCATTAAAACACCACAGACGAACGGAGGAGACTCGAGGAAGGCCTGACCAAAGAAAGACTTCTCGAGAGATTTCGTGTCAAGTTTCTGCAGGGCCGGCCTTTCTCAAGGTAGGCAGGCGCAACAACCACAACGGCCGGTGTCCGAAAACTCAGGGAGCCTTGTGTAGTCTAGACCCTTCGGGGCAGGATGCCTTGCTTAGGGGCCCGGAAAGACTGAGAGTCTAACCCTCATTCTTTCCAAACCCCATATCCCGAAACACGGATCTCCGATCCAGCTATGCACGACGGAGCATACCCGGCAACCCCAGGGCAGCAAACCAATGCAGCCGATTGTGAGAGTTGATACCGAGCTGACCCAAGGACAACAATCTAACTAACTAAGCAGCTTGAGTCTTGAATGTGTGCCCATGATGCGATTCTTCTTCTAAGGTTCGTCTAGGTAGTCATAGGGACAAAGACACATCGAAACCTTGTTTCATATGTCCTAGTCATGTATTTACAGTGCAAGACACTCCACCCACAAATCCGAATCAGGCGCCACTGCTACTACTACTACTACGACGACTACTACTACTACCACCACCACCACCACCACCACCACCACTACCACTACCTATCCCTGATCTCGCCCCCGGACTCTTTGAGGTCATTGCTCCGACCCGGGCAGCGAGGAGGATCCGGATGCAGGCCTGGATGGGGTACTATGAATAGGGGAATAATTGCCAATACTATTCCTTTGGGTTGCCTATAATAGCGTGGGGTGGTTTTGCGGCTTAGGGACTTAGGGTTGTTGCAAGCTTCAGAGTATTTCTGTAGCAGGTGTTGCAGTATTCGGGGTCTAAAGGATGACAGACGGAACGGTGATTTTCGACTTTGCGCCGGGCTATGTATGCCGGGCTGAAAGACTTTGATGATTCAAGTCGGATTTCCGGATTCCCTCCAGCCGCCGAAAGCCTTTGTGTGTAAGAAAGTGTCGTCACTTTTTGGCTTGGCGCAGCTCACCGATGTTTCCTATGCCAGAACACAACAAGAATCTCAACCCTGCATTCTTTGCCCGGCACTGCTTGCTACTCCAGCAGACAGACGCACCGCTTGAAAGCATAGACACCCAAGCCCCAAGCCTGAGCCCCCGGGAAGCTTTGACCAGGAATCCTGGAGCCACCTTCTGACCAGGAAGACCCGGACTTCCTCATGGCCCCTGGGCTTTGAATCAAGCCCCGAAGCTGCCGTCAATTCTTAAGTCCCTCACACCCTGAACTCAACTTCAGGCTTCGCAGTTCAGTATGGGCCAGGGGATTCAAGACGCAGGTGCCAGCATATACGGACGAAGGAGCAGTCGCCACAACAGCCTCGGAAAGCAGGGAATGATAGCAATGGAGTTTAGCGAACAGTCGCTGGAACAGTAGTATTGCTGCAGCAGTGGTAGTGTTAACGGTGGTGCAGCAGTGTGGCTATGACCTGTGTATTGGCAGCAGCAGTGACAGCAACAGCAGGGGCGGTGATGATGCGCTAGTAGGGTGGCATACCAGCTTGAGCCTCTACAGGAGTCTTGGATTCTTGATTCGCCAGACTCCAGACAGGGGTGTTAGTAGTGGTAGGTGCCTTGATACTTGTGGTAGTGGTATTCACGGTAATACAGCCAAGACATTCATCAGCAGCAGCACGCGAGAGCAGCCTACCAGGCAAGCATGATTCTGCAACATTCAAGGTTACAAGTGTGCTGAATCGTTGAAACTCTTGTCATCATGGGCAGACGAGTCATAGTAGTCATACTTACAAAATGCGTACAGCTAGCAGCCACAGAAGTCCCCGCAATACTCAGACCCGCCTCATGCATGTTCGAACTTGTACAGACGGTGGGGCGACTAGAATGGGAATGCAGTCAACAGCAAGCACAAGAGAAGTCAACTGATTGCCTTTTGTTCGACATACGAGTCGAAACAGATGGTGTAGCAGCAATACTGGTAGTGGACTTTTAGTGCCGGATAGGGTACAGTACCGTGTTTACAGTAGTAGATTGGACAAGACACAACCTAGCAACACCATGCAGAAACCAGCAGCAGCAACAACAAGAACCGACGACGAGAAGACGAATTTGTCAAAAGGCGAGAGAGCTGAAGTATCATCTCGAGCTCGTCTCTCCCATCGTTGGCATGGCACGAAAGACGTGCCCCGGCAGCAGTGTGGGTTTTAAAGAGTTAAAGGCTTAGTGACTTGGCGTCCCACGGAGCAGGTCACCGGTAGCCAGTGTGTCTGCACTCCGCTCCGCTGACTTCAGCTGTTCAGAATTCTAATCCCTCCCGAAAGGCAAACCCCTGGCGAAACTGAAATTGAACGACTAGCACGACGACGGCGATGACGGCCATCTCCAGTCGCATTAACTGTCATTACCAGTTCACTGCTCGCAGTTTCCTAGCTGCCACCTGTGCATGTGTGTGTGTAGAGAGAGAGAGAGAGCACTCGCCTTGGGCACTTAAAGTCGAGCAAGGCTGCCAAAGTCAGCAAGCTCCCAGAAATGGTGTAGCAAGGTCATCGCAGATCTAAAAGTCCCTTAAAGCAAACGCTTCGAAACGTTTGTTGCAGTGCTTCGGGCTTACATTGCCCAGGAACCTCTGCAAGTGCTGGGAGCCGGTCGGAAACTTCGACTACGGCCTCTCCTCCCTTGATGCTTGCTCGCAACTTGTGCATAAAAGGCGGGAGAGGACTTTTTTTTGCCGAGACTTCGAATCAGGAAATTGCCCCACCTGGCGAAGTGATTGCATTGAGAGACAAGAGTTTGAAGTTGGAGGTTCAGAGCATATGGTCTATGAATGTTGAGACTTTCAAGTGATTCTGTGCTGCATTTGTCTGTGGCTCGTGGGATCATGCTCTCATACGAGACATCGCTGTTGCTGCAACTGTTGCTTCAATATGTTGGGTGCCAGGACACCATGGGAAACCTCTGCACAGAGGTTGAATGGTGGCTGCAGGCCGGAGGGACGACACGCGTGCCGAACAACGCCTCCTTAGATGCTAAGACTAAGACTACACGCCTTTCCCCAGGAATGCGATTAGGTCGTCGCGAGTGCCTCGAGTGGGAGGGCGCACACTGCATCTCCCGAATCGACCCTTCAGGATGAAACCTTGGACCCACACACGGGAGTTGCTCCAATCGGACCTTGGGGGGGGGGGGGGGTCGGAACCGGGTTTTTGAATTTGCTCATTGACTGGTTGCTTTCAGGCGCCATTGCCCTATTCTTTTTTACAGCGCTTGCCGGNATCGGCTTTCTGAATCAGATCATTGACTCGATCGTTTCAGGCTCCATTGCCCATATCCTGTTTACAGCGCTTGCTGCGTGGCTTTGCCCCTATCCTGCTGCGTGGCTTTGCCCCTATCCTGTTTGCAGCGCTTGCTTTCTGGCTTTGCCCCTATCCTGTTTACAGCGCTTGCTTTCTGGCTTTGCCCCTATCCTGTTTACAGCGCTTGCTGCGTGGCTTTGCCGGCTATCCTGTTTACAGCGCTTGCTGTCTGGCTTTGCCCCTATCCTGCTGCGTGGCTTTGCCCCTGTCCTGTTTACAGCGCTTGATGCGTGGCTTAGGTGGCTTTGCCCCTATCCTGTTTACAGCGCTTGCTGTCTGGCTTTGCCCCTACCCTGTTTACAGTGCTTGCTGCGTGGCTTTGCCCCTATCCTGTTTACAACGCTTGCTGTCTGGCTCTGCCCCTATCCTGTTTACAGCGCTTGCTGCGTGGCTTTGCCCCTATCCTGTTTACAGCGCTTGCTGCGTGGCTTTGCCCCTATCATATCCTGTTTACAGCGCTTGCTGCGTGGCTTTGCCCCTATCCTGTTTACAGCGCTTGCTGCGTGGCTTTGCCCCTATGCTGTTTACAGCGCTTGCTGCGTGGCTTTGCCCCTATCCTGTTTACAGCGCTTGCTGCGTGGCTTTGCCCAAACTTTGCCCCTATCCTGTTTACAGCGCTTGCTCTGTGGCTTTGTCCTTCTCCTGTTTACAGCGCTTGCTTTTGGCTTTGCCCCTATATCCTGTTTACAGCGCTTGCTGCGTGGCTTGCCCCTATCCTGTTTACAACGCTTGCTGTGTGGCTTTGCCCCTATCCTGTTTACAGCGCTTGCTGTCTGGCTTTGGCCCTATATCCTGTTTACAGCGCTTGCTGCGTGGCTTTGCCCCGCCTATCCTGTTCATTGCGCTTGCTGCGTGGCTTAGGTGGCTTTGCCCCTATCCTGTTTACGGCGCTTGCTGCGTGGCTTTGCCCCTATCCTGTTTGCAGCGCTTGCTGCGTGGCTTTGCCCCTATCCTGTTTGCAGCGCTTGCTGCGTGGCTTTGCCCCTATCCTGTGTATGTACAGCGCTTGCTGTGTGGTGTCCCTATACTGTTTACAGCGCTTGCTGCGTGGCTTTGCCCCTATCCTGTTTGCAGCGCTTGCTGTGTGGCTTTGCCCCTATCCTGTTTACAGCGCTTGCTGCGTGGCTTTGCCCCTATCCTGCTGCGTGGCTTTGCCCCTATCCCGTTTACAGCGCTTGCTCTTGGCTTTGCCCCTATATCCTGTTTACAGCGCTTGCTGCGTGGCTTTGCCCCTATCCTGTTTACAGCGCTTGCTGTCTGGCTTTGCCCCTATCCTGTTTACAGCGCTTGCTGCGTGGCTTTGCCCCTGTCCTGTTTACAGCGCTTGCTGCGTGGCTTTGCCCCTATCCTGTTTACAGCGCTTGCTGTGTGGCTTTGCCCCTATCCTGTTTACAGCGCTTGCTGCGTGGCTTTGCCCCTATCCTGTTCACAGCGCTTGCGGCGTGGCTTAGGTGGCTTTGCCCCTATCCTGTTTACAGCGCTTGCTGCGTGGCTTTGCATGCCCCTATCCTGTTTACAGCGCTTGTGTGGTTTTGTTTCTATCTAATGTACAACGGTTGCGGTGTATTGCCCCTATCCTGTTTACAGCGATTCTGTGTCGTCCTGGGTTTATATACTTAATGTACAGCAGTTTTTGTGTGGCGTTGCAGCTACCTTCTTTACAGCGGTTGCTGTGTGGCATTGCCCCTATCCTGTTTACAGCGCTTGCTGTGTTGTCTTGAGTTTTGCTTCTATCTTCTGCACAGCGGTTGCTGTGTGGCATTGCCCCTTTCCTGTTTACAGCGCATATGGTTTTGCTTCTATCTTATGTACAGCGGTTGCTGTGTGGCATTGCCCCTATCCTGTTCACACGGCTTTCTGCGTGGCATTGCCCCTATCCAATTTACAGCGGTTGCTGTGTCACATTGCCTCTCTGTTTACAGCGGTTGCTGTGTGGCATTGCCCCTTTCCTGTTTACAGCGCTTGCTGTGTGGCATTGCCCCCATCCTGTTTACAGCCGGTGCTGTGTGGTTGTGCTTCTATCCTATGTACAGCGGTTGCCGTGTGGCATTGCCCGTACCCTGTAAGCACTGTAAACAGGATAGGGACAATGCCACACAGCCACCACTGTACAGAGATAGAAGCAAAACCACACAGCAGTTGCTGTGTGGCATTGCCCCTGTCCTGTCTACAGCGCTCCTTCTGTGTGGTGGAGTTGACCGGAGTTCAGGGGCGAGGTGGAACGGAAACAGGCAGCTAGCAGCATCCAGAGCGTTTTTGTAGATGCTGCAGAACCTTTTTCCAGAAGCGGAAGCAGAGGATGTTTGGAAAAAGATCTCCGCCATTTTAGAAGCGTTGCATCTGCCGGCATATCAGTTCACATGTAGTGCAAGCATTGGCGAGAAGAAGAAGAAGTGGAGGCCACGCTTGTGCTCAAGAGAGCCCTCTTGCCAGGACGAAGCCTCACAGAACCGCTATGATGCTGTTCACACCAACTGGGAGAAGCTGCTGGCTGTTTGGGATCACCTGTGGCCTGGCCTGTAATTACGAGGGATATTCCGGTCTGCAGGGCTGATGATTTTTGGAGACTTCGGTTTCCTGGTCGGAGCCTCTCTCGGATGCTGCATTTTTGCAGCGCATTCTCGGTGCGTCGCGGTTTGGGGCCATCAGTTCACTGTCGTTTTAGCATTCGGTTCATTCGATCTGGAGTAGCTGTAAACTCCGGAACCCTGAACCCTCAAAAGATGAACTCTGGCAAAAATAAAGCGTGAAGCCTACACTGGTGAACCCTCAACCCTTAAACCCTGAGCCTTGCCTGCTTGCGCGAGCGTGAGCATCGAACCCTGAACCTTATCAGCTTCGCTTCTCATCAGATCTAATCAGAGCTCCTGGCCTTTGTTTGTATAGCATCCTCTGCCACTCTAGTCCCTATTATATCTGTTATTCTATACTATATACTATACGGTAGAGCTCAGTCGCAGTAGTCGCCGCCACAGCGGAGGTTGAGGTTCCACATTGAGGACTTGCTGGATGCTGGCTTCGATTCCGACACAGTGAAGGACGCCTTCAGTTTGACGTTGGGCCCTCTCGTGAGAGGCAAGGTCCTAGCTTGAGCCTTTGGGTGCTCTGACTGCTCTGCAGTGGCTGCATCAGACAGAGAGGTTCTGGTGGTTCTGGGCTTGACGTTTTGGCGGTCACTTTGTTGCCTGAAGCCTTGCAGGACTTCCTCGATGGATGTCTGCAGTACCAGGTCCAGCTTCTTCTTCAAAGTAAAGACATTACGGCCCTCCCAGGGTCTGAAGCAGAATTGTCTTCAAGTTCTTGCAGAGGTGTCCAGCCTGGTTCGACTCGCATTGGTTTGGCTGACTCTCGTAAAGGAGCAAGCACTGGCAAACAAACCAATCAACACGTGAACATCAGTTTTCGAAACACTGGTTGCATTTAGAGTACTTCGCAGGAACACGGCCCGACACCGTATGCCCTGAAGTCGACATCTTAACCACATCCTTACTCTTCCGGATGTGTTCTTGGTTATGGAAGGTGGGCGGCCGCTCTCAAGTGAAGCAGCTCCTCGCCACGGCGGACACTGTGGCGATCTAAGGATTTAGCTGTTGGAATAGACGATGAGGGTTTGGGGTATATTCTAGCAGAACTAGTACTGATTATTCAGGCTTCTCAGTAGCAGTAGTAGTAGTAGTAGGTAGTAGTAGGTAGTAGTAGGTAGTAGTAGGTAGTAGTACGTAGTAGTACGTAGTAGTACGTAGTCGTACGTAGTACGTAGTAGTAGTACGTAGTGGTATAGTACGATGTAGTAGTAGTAGTAGTAGTTGTAGTAGTAGTAGTAGTAGCAGTAGTAGTAGTAGTAGTAGTAGTCTTGAGTAGCAGTAGTAGTAGTAGGAGGAGGAGTATGTAGGAGTAGTAGGAGTAGTAGTACCAGTACTAGTATTAGTACTAGTACTACTGTAGTAGTAGGTATAAACTGTCGTCAGTCGTCATCCTTGTAGTTGCAGTAGACGACGAACAGTAGAAGCGGAGCAGCAGGAGCCGTGGTGATATAGCAGCTGTCGTTGAAAACTGAAGCACAGAGGAGCAGCTGTTTTTCGACTTGAGGGTATACTTGAGCTCGTTTCTGTTTGTGGTATGGTCGCTTACAAGGGTCAACCTGAAGGTTCCAGACCAATCTTTCCAACCCTTCACCTGAGAGGGGAGAAGCCACTATTCCCGCATGGCATTTGACACGAATTCGATGGGCCTGCGCAGTGGTGAATGAGATTGTGTACTGTGTGCTTCGACTACCTTGCGGAGTGGTCCAAATTGAGCAGTCTTCTTCGAGTGGAGCAGCTCGGTGAACCATGCAAGTTATGACAGATATGAAGTTGCATAGAGGCGGTTTCTGCGAAAGCAAAACCGGTGTCAAACCCTCATGTTCGGCAAACCAACCTTGGCATACCACCCTTTCGCTATAAATGCTTGCCGCCAGCATGCTTATTCGCACTTGACGACCCTATGCTGAACATTTTGGGATCAGGAGGTTTAGCTGCTGACAAAGCTGCAGAGTTCCATGAGGGCTGGTGCCTTGTGGGATGCAGTTGTGCTTTCGATTCCACGCGACTTGGGCCGTTGCTTTCCCACTGCGTGGCAGTCAGGGTTTAATTCGACGAACTCGGCCTGAAAAGCCTGGAGAGCAGGAGAGAAATGGCTGTTCAGGCCTACAGGTAAGATCATGCCATGGTTCGATAGTATGAGTTCTTGGGGCTTCCTAGTATATTCATTGAAGAGAGCTTCTGCAGGTGGCCGCTGCTGCTCCAAGCTATCAGTTCGCAGAACACACAGAGCTACGGCTGTTCATTGATGTAGGATTCACGATGTGTTGGGCTGCTGATTCACAGTCAACTAAGTTGCAGCCGTCTTGAACAGAGAGTGAGGAAAGGATTCCGTGTCCCAGCGCATTGTGCGAAGCGCAGGTCTCGAAGAGAGCTGCGTCAGCATGACTAATAGCTCATAGAGGTAGAATGTCGGATGCAGACCACGGACCTATCGGGACGATCCGGCTGGAAATAGGGATTCCGCTTCGGAAGTTCGAGCAGACGACAGCCAGATACCAATATCTACCACACTTCAGGATGATGCATGCAGGCCAATTTTTACATTATCCAAGCAAATATAAATGCAATCTTTACTGCATCCCGCGGTGAGGGATCAGGTTTCTGACAGCACTGGTAGTTTCAGACTCAGCAGCTGCATTCATTATCACTGCTATTTCATCGAGCCCTGTTGTCGTGCCCCGAAGTCAGAACCAGGGAAGTTGCATTGCATGTTTGAAGTCTTTGGAGGCCCTCGAAAACTTTTGCAAAACCGTACGATTACACAGCGGATTCCGTGAACGTTCGCCAGCGGCACATTTCGTAGCCTGATGTCCTCACTGCGATAGTGTGTGCTCGACGGCTTCGTGCAGAATACACCGTATTGAGGCACGGGACGTTTCTCAACGACATATGTATATTTTTATACATATGTATGTATACATTATACATATGTATTTATTCGGAGCTGCACGGCAGCCAGGAGAAAGCCACGCAGCTATGCATTAAAGTCCGACAAGCCAAAAAGGTGTCGGAAACAGCGCTCAGATTCCAGGAACAGTATGCGAGTGTCAGACGCCTCCCACTGCGGATGGTCAAAGAGAGACATTCATTCGAAGCTGGAGCCATAATTTCCAAGTTCCTGCGTTCTGATGCACGGAGAAAGATAAGAGCTCGCCTTTCACACCTGTGCCAGGCCGTTGGGGCAGTGTGATCTGCCCGCCTGACCTACAGCTTTGGATTTTCCGAGAGCAAGGATATCGTTGTAACACAGGTCTGAGACTGCATTACATATTTGCATGTGCAAATGTTGCAGCTATTGTCGGTTTGTCATTGTGCGAGTTAAGCCTTTGTACAGCTAGGGCATATGAGTCTAGGCGCATGTGTGTGCATCAAACCATGCATGCATGCAACACGGAATTGCTGTTATTACATGAGCAGATGGATGCATGGATGGGTGGGTGGGTGGGTGGATGGACGCGCGACAGACCGACAGAGAAATGCACCGATGTACATGTGTTTATGCAAACAGACGCACACACACACATACACACACATACGCAGAGACAGCCAGGCAGGCAGGCAGGCAGAGCCCGACAAAGACCGACAAAGACAGAGAGGCAGGGACACACACACACACACACAGACGGACAGGCAGGCAGGCAGGCATCATGCATATCATGCATACAGAGACATAGACGTAGAGACAGAGACAGACAGACGCACAACCGCCATATAAACAAGCATTCGTGCAGAAGCCGTGCCATAACACGGACTCCCATCAGTGCGTCGGTGTCCAACGTCTCTTGGAATCTCCGGCTGCTTCCATATAGCACACGGCGGCACGCGTTCTGCGAAAAGCTGCTCTGCCTTGGCTAGAAGATTCCCCATATACTTCGATGGATCGGCACAAGATTGGCTTTTGGGATGGCTTGGGGTTCAGGTGGTGGACAATGTAGTGGATCTGCAGACAGTCACTGCCTGTGGCAATCTACTGTAGCATCCCTCCCGGGCCTCCGGAGCATCCCTTCCGAGAAACTCCCGAGACGCAAAGCCACCTCTCAATCTGGCTGTATGGTTGTTTATTGGTCACCCTTCTACCCTGTGTTGTGATGTATTTAAATTTTCAAGAGGCTGCACAACTCTTGGGTTGCAAGGCGGTAAGGTGAGGTGGTGTCGCCTTCTTCCTAATCCTAAAGCTTGCACTCCGCGTCCAAGCATCTCAGGCCGAACCAGTGATCGGAAGCCCCAAGCGCAGCCCAGACCAAAGGCGTCGACTTCCGCCTCCTCGACACCGCAGCCGCCGTTGGCGCCGCCCATGGCTGCACGCTCGCAGGGGAGTTGGGACTTGGCGCTTCCGTCTCCGTGGGTGTTTTTTGTTGCTTCTCTCCTCGCTTTGGCTGGGGCCTGGGGCTCGGGTCGCCGTGCCAAGGTAAGCTCGGCCGCCAAGTCCCTGCCTGTGCTGGCAGCCGAGCTGGGGAGGGCAGTCACGGGAGAGAAGGTGGGTTTTCTGCAAAACCCGGTCAGGTTGCAACTGCCGTTATCGTCAGAGACCTAGTGGTTGTGGAATTTGTGGAGCCAGGAGCGTTGCACCCTGACCCCGCCCAACTCGATTATAGCAAATGTCGTCGAATGAAAATCTGTGACTATCAACCTGCAATCCTTTCCTAAACCCTAAATACGTGCGGCTGTTGGCAAATCTTTGAGCTGTTTTATTTCCCTAGACAGAGGTGTTTGCTCGTTTTCAAGTGCTCTAGTCTCTTTCGGCTTTTGTGTCTATTTCACAAAGACGAGGATTTGAGAAACACGAAAACGTGTCAAAAGTGACCAAAACATGTCAGAAACATAAGCAAACCGCTCGAAAGAGACACGGCAATCTGACAAGGAGAGAACTCGAGACTGGGAAAGAGAGGAGAATTTCAAGACCAATCGAGAGGAAGTGAACAACTGAGAAAAAAAGCAACCACTTTCGAAAGTCTTAGACGCGAGCAAACCAGTCCAAGGGCAGCAGTAATTTTGAGAACTGGAGTGAAGCGTTCGATAGAGAGTAGGCAGGGGCAATTTAAGAAAGAGGAGCACGCACACGCGCACACACACGGCAGAAAATTTGAGAGACAGGAATGCGCCGGTCCAAAGATAATTTGACAGAAAGGAGAATTTGAGGAGGATGTGGAGGATAAATCCGCCGAAAGGGGTTACAATCTTAAGAATTAAGAAACAGGAAGAACCCGGTCGAAAGAGACTAGAGAGTCTGAGAAAAAGGAGACTGAACAGCAGAAGCAAAGTAGTTGAAAGGTATCCAACAGGTGAGAAACAGAAGCAAACTGTTCGGATGAGATTGACAACAATTGAAAGACAAGAAACTTCGAGAGAAAGATAGAAAGAGGAGCAACTAATGTAGTCGAAGCGGCCTGGAAAATTCAAGAACACCCGAGAAAACCATCCGGCAGAGAGTAGACCATATGACAAAGAGGAGCTGGCCTCTGGAAGGAAACTAAAGTTTGCGAGGACTCTAGGGCTCGACAGAGAAGACTGGGCCTCCAGACAAAAAGGAGAATTTGAGAACGGGGCGCAAACTTGTTGGAAGAGATTTCAGAGTTTACGAAACAGCAGCATTCCCATTCCCCTCCCGGCTCTAGGCAAAGAGAGGTGCCAGCAACTAAACATCCTGCGACAGCCTTGCAGGCCCGAACCCCCAGTTGCGCAAAAGAGCTCTGACTGAGGAGGACGGGCAGCTTGCAGGTTGGCTGCCTGAAATATTGCATCTGTCCATAGACATGTTTAGCCTCCTCGAGTTCCTTCTGTCACTATGTTAGGGATTTCGGCTGCTACAGTAGCCATGTAGCACAGGTCTGACTGTTATGGTTCATGACTGTGCACGCACAGTCACGTCTGTGGCCAGGCTGGAACGGGCACGCCGCAACCGCCTGGCCCGGCTCAGCTGGCGGGCACGAGGCAGCAGAGTCGTGGATCTGAGCCCTTGATCTTTGTAGTCCACTGTGGGGTCCTTCCTACTTTCTCGACCATGTTCTGTGATTCGTTTTGATCGGAGCTTGTGTCAGCACGCTGCCGGCCTGCGTGTGTTGTATTGCATGTCCAGGGGGTTCAGATGGAGATCACACTTCTGTTTCTTCAACTTTGGGTGGGCGGCACGATGAGGGGGGGGAGTGCATGCACGTCATGCTGTACTCGATAGCGAGGGCAGGCCATTCATCATCTGGAGCGCATTGAAGTCGCCCTGCACGCGTCGTAAATGAATGACAGTTCTTCACTGCCAGGCATCGTCTAAAGGGGTGTCGCGAGGGAGATGAACACTTCAACGAGCCGATGCCTACGTGTTCTTGCCATGCCAAGCCGTCCATCGTACATCCCGAAGCATTCTTCTTTTTATCGTTAGGCGATTTGCTTAGACCTACAGTGGACCTACAGTCGAAGCGAAGCGGACAGTGAACCGCAGAACAGGCCGATCCTGCTGCCTGCTGCGCGGACGCCACCTCAAGCGAACACATCGCCGGGGCCTGGGCAAGAGCCGTCCAAGTCCAAGGTGCATTAGGTTTTGAGGCCTGTGCTGGTGCAGTAGCTTGCTTGCTTCGGGATTAGGCGGCTCTCACACCACCGAGGTTTGAGTAATTCGGAGTTTTCGATCTCAGATTGCATTGCTTAGTATTGCTTAGAGTTCACGAATGCTAATTAGGCAACGAAGATTTGGGCGCCTGAGGTTTCAGGTGATATGTTGACTAATGATTGGGTTTAATGAACCGCAAAGGCTCAGACAGAGAGACACGCAGAGAGACAGACAGAGACACGGAGACACAGGCGCGCCCAATGTTTGGACCCAGTAACCCAGCTTGCAGGTTCACGTCGCCGGCTGTTGCATTAACCCCCGCCCCCGCCATGCCAGTGTTCAATGCCTTGGCCTCGGCTTTGTGTGCCGGGGTGGGGAGCTCATGACTTGTGGCTGCGAGGGCCCAACTGCAACTCTTTTCGCAATACATAGGGCATCATGGGGCTTCAGGTGTGAAGATTTTTGATCGGAGAACTGACAAGAGTTTCTGGGCTGGGGCGTTCCCTTGAAGTCCGCCCCCTCCCATTCCCATCGGAAGGCCACGCAGGCCGGCCCGGTGCGGTGTACTATCGGAGCGGTGGGTCCGAGACCTGGGAGACTTTCATTGGGAATGTTAGGAATGTGCACTCGTCTTGGTTCCATGATTAGCAAAGAAACCCAGGCATCGTCAGCACAACCGCTCGCAAGCTCGCAGTCGTAGTCGTAGATGATGCCGTCTTCGCCATCTACCCATCGTAAGCACAATGCCACCACCATCGTCAGCAGCATCATCGGCACAGCTAAGTTCAAAATCATCATCCTCTGCACCACTGTCCCACCTGCGCAGCCATCGCCACAAGTCTATGTGTGCTTGATGGTACAACTACTGTAGAGCCCCCACGACTGCAAAGCATCGTTTTCTGTTTGGTTGCCGCCGTCGTAGTAGTCGTTGTCGTAGTAGTCGTCGTCGTCGTAGTCGAGTAGCAGTAGTCGTCGTAGTCGTGGTAGTAGTAGTAGTAGCATCATTAGTATCATGAGCAGTCGTAGTAGCAGCAGCAGCAGCTGCAGGAATAGTAGCCGTAACAGCGTCGTAGTGGGGTGGCAGTGGCAGTAGCACTCACAGCGCTCTATTCTTCTCGTTGTCGTTGTGCTTGGTGTCGTCTCGTCATCCTCGTCGTGGTCATCGTCGTTGTTGCAGCCGTAACAGCCAGTGCTTGCGACTTTGCGCTTGATTCCTTCAAACCCGGGAGTTTCAAGCATGCACCCAGGTGAACGAGTACACAATGCGCGGGCCTGACTTTCAAGCGTTTGCGAGCATGCTGGGACTGCCATATGCTGCGTAGATGTGTCGGAAGACGGAAGAAAGTAACGAAGATGAGCCGACGGAAGGTTGTATTGCCGAACGATCGAGAGCGATCCTCCTGCACCGACAAGTACACCCCAGGCTGCCCTAGGACATCTCCTGATCCGGGTAAAGGAGGCATCCATTCACCTTCAAAGATTGTCAACGCGACCACCGGACCACCCGGAGACAAGAAAATCCTCGTCGAGGGGAGGTTAAGAGCAGGAAGCATGACGCAAAAGCTTTCGCCCACATCTTACTGTACGTACCCTAGTATTACTAATATTCTCTGAGTTCTCTGAGACCTGAAACAACCCTAAACCCTAAACACGCTGCAGGAGGAACAGCATGACAGGGAGCTGGACGCCCAAAGCAAGTGGGATGAGGCGCTCTACCGGGAGCATCAAGCTGCGGTCTACCGGGACTGGGAGACATGGGAGTTCCAGATGGCCCGGTCTGACCCACCCAGGCGCTTGAGGATCAACGTTGTCGTGGAGCAAGGTGGCCACAAAGCGGAGACGAGTGCGTGGCTGCCTCTAGCCCGTGGACAACCTGTGAAGATCGGCCTTGAACTACGAGAGGAGCAAGGACAACCGCTACCCCAACCAGCTCGACCGAGCCAGGACCTGGAGTTGGAGCCGCCCCCTCTGACGGATGCGGTGGTACAAGACATGTACCGCAAACGGAAGCAGCAGCTGATCACGGATGCGGAGGTCGTCAGGCGGGTGGGCGAGGAGCTCTATGTGGTCTTCCTAGCACAACAGCAGGTGGATGGGGAGACTGGGGCGGCTACGGGGACTTCGACTATGGTTGGTGAAGGCCCCCTGGTGTTAGACACGGTTGATGGGGACTCAGCACCGGTGGATGCGCTAGATGGCAGGGTCTTGAAGAGGAAGTCGCGGCAACTCCTTGAGGGTGATGAGGGTGGCAACGATGGGTCGTAGAGTCGTGAGCATTGGGATGTGTGCTACAGGCAGCCTAATGTGGCTGCCCAGCCTTCCCCCCTTGGGATTTTCGACGAGCACTCGCGAGTTGGAAAAGAGGCGCTTAAAAAAAAAACACGCTGCAGACCTTGCCAGGCTTGTCCGAGTGTGAGTGTCAAAAAAACACGCTGTAGCCCTAGTGGACTTTTGCATTCACTCTTCTCTCCTCTTTCTCTACCTGTTTCCCTGCGACCAACCAGTTAAGGTACGTATTCCCAAGCTTTTGTAGACCCTTAAATACACCCTCTTCTCCTACCTCGCTCTTTTGGGTTTTCTTTGGTTAATCTATTATGATGCTTAGCACTGACTCAACTTTAGCATGTTTTATCTTTCGCCTTTTGATATTGTGTTCACAACTTCCCTTCGGGTTCGGGAGTGAAGTCTATTAATCCTGGTCTTTGATATAAGACCCCAAACCATGAACCCGCGACAGCGCAGCCATGGACTGCAAACTGCTGGGTGAGACGCCTCCTGACAGGATGAGAGAGAGAGCGCAGGGCGCAGATGGAGTGGGAGACCTGAGGTGCTGTCTTGAGGATTTTCAAGCCTGGGCAATGAAGGAGAAATTATAGAGATGAGGAGGAGAAACAACAGCCAAGAAGTTCTGCAAAATACGGACTGCATGTGCATGGGGAATGCAATCTGCTCGCTCAGAAAGAATTTGAACAGTCTGCATGGTCCGATACAGCAGAGCCATCGTGGCATGGAGATACAGGCATACATGTGCTATACAGCACGAGCCCGGAAGGCTTTCGGTACACTGGCATTAGCGCCGACAGGGCAGCTCTGTCAGAAGTGCGAAAGATTGTCCGCGGCGAGCATGTGTTTTGCGGGGGACTATGAATTTGTCTGCATGGTAAATCTGAGGGTGGTAACAGGCAGGACAATGAGGGCTTGAGCGCTGACATGGCTGCCCGCCAAGTATGTTGTTCTACTGCTTCAGAATACCGCCTTTCTGATCGCGATGGTTCTGTGTAGCTCGAGCTGGCTTTGAAGCACTTGTGGTTTCTGGTCTGCTCAGTCTCCTGGACGTTTGACGCAAGTAATTCTGAGCTCCTTGGAGCTGGTGACGTTGAGGCAAAAGCGTGCAGCTGTGGCTGCTAATTCATAATTAGTCATAATTTATAAAATGCACACTCATGTATGTCTCTTTTCGTAATTTAGTGAGGGGTAGGTAGTTGTTTAAACAAGCATGTGCATGTGCATGAGTGCATGCCGCTCCACACAGTCCATGATTCGTAGTTTTACTTTGCGCTGCGCTCTTGTCTAGTCATATGAACTGTCAACTTTTGGGACGAATCAATATGATTTGTCTGGATCTAGACGAACTGCTGATCAACGAGTATCGGCTCTTAGACCATCGTGATGATGGCATTCCAGATCACTGGCTACCTGGACCAACCCGGTCCATATTCTAGATATGTTTATTGGGGGTCTTTTTATCTATCACTCCTATAATCACCCCAACCCTCAGAGTGATCTGCAGTTGAAACTTCCTAGGGTCCTATTGGTTACTATGCTGTTTTATTCTCAAGTAGGACCCTAGGTGGGATGAGGCTGCCACAGGTACAGTTACTTTNCCTATTGGTTACTATGCTGTTTTATTCTCAAGTAGGACCCTAGGTGGGATGAGGCTGCCACAGGTACAGTTACTTTATGTGTTGGAAGCTTTATTTGTTGATTCTTATCATCGCTTATTTTCACTAGAGAAGTCTCACTCATCAGACCTCGAACCACATGCCTCGCCTGGATTGTCCGAGTGTGAGTGCCGAAACCCTAAACACCCTAAACCCTAAATCATCGCTAGTCTCATCAGCGTCGCAATGCCTCGATCCGAAGCGATTCGACCCAGGTGCAAACAGCGCAAACGGAGGCTTCGAATCGAGGCGAAGGCCGGGCCCCGGGGCTCCGAAAGTGCTAGTTACCATATTACATTAAAAGGGTTCTCCTATATATATATACATATATATATATATTGGGTGGGGGGGGGGGTTAGAGTTTCGTGATTAGCAATATTAGAAGGGTTCCAATCTATAAGGGTTACTCTAAGTCCCAGAGCCATCGATGCGTGCATCCGGCGCCTCTCAAGTTGTGCAGCCACTGGAGCTTTGCAAGGCCAAGGCCGCCCCGGTTTGGGGTTAGGTTTCGGGTTTAGGGTTCAAGGCGGGCGACGAGGCAAGCCCGCTGCAAAAGGATTCAAGGCTTCAAGGGCCCAAATAGCATCATGGGGCCCACATATGTGGTCAGAAGGATCCTACCCGGAGAAGCCCTGGCTCTTCGACACATCCGACAGCCCAAGTTTCATCCGAGGGCTTCGGCTCTCACCGCGTGTACCGACGCCAGTGCAGGCGCCGGATTTCACCGAAGAGGGCGAGAGATTTTGGTCAGCGTTCGGGTTCGGGCTTGCGGATTTGTGACGAGGGCTTAAGGTTTAGCTTGAACTATAAACAGTTATAAACAAACTAGAAAGGTTTACAATCGTTTTCAGGCATGTTTGAGCAACTGGCCCTCACGGTTGCTTGGGCGAATGCTAGCACGGTCAAGCGAAGACGTCATGACACAGCAAATGCAGCCTCTTGCCTACCCACGCGGGCCGAACTGTTCGTCACCCCCACGCTGTGAACAAACAGGACGAGGTCTCTTAGGATCGCTTCCTTCAGACGAAGTCTCTTGTAGCAGCTTGTATGTTTTCTTTCTTCTCGCATGTCCCCGGTCATACACGGCGATGCTGCGGAGACCCAGTGGTATCGGTGGAGTTCTTCATTGCATACCCCTTTGGCGGGGACTTCTTGCCTGGCCTACACCTCGCTTTGTCCACGACGACCCCACATAGAAACGTCGGTTGGAAGCTGGAGGTCATGTGTTGTGATTCAGCCTTAAGACGAGGTTTGGTGGGGTTCCAGGCGCACTAGACGCACTTTACACGACATGGAGAGCTGGGCAAGATGACCACTTCCCCAGAGTGAGCTTCTCATCCAACTGCCCCGCTTGCATGGTACTTGAATCATTTTGAGGCTCAGACGAAGTCTCAACCGAGGGGTAGAGACTTCGTGCTCGAGATTCTGGCTTGCCAGAATCACGAGCTTGTCATGCAGACAAGGCAACACTCAACATTCAAGACTGCAACACCTGACCCGCTTGAAGTTCTCCAACCCTCCAAACCTTAGGTAGTCGGCTAGAACAAAACAGCTGAGCCTGAACTGCTTCCAGACGTCATCCCTCGGCTTGACCATGGGCAGCCAGATTCCAGACCCTGCCTCGAGTTCGGCGGAGGGCTTGTGCCACGATGACGACAAGGAGTCCTATGTCGCCTCGACAAAGGTTGATGAGAAGGAGCTCAGCATTAACTTGGAACCCTCGCTGCTGCGAGGTGTTCCGCTCGACGTGGCTCTTTCTGGCTGTGGCAAGCACTGGAAGACACCTGACAGCGGAATGTTCCACGTGGATCCAAAGAATTATAGTCTTAGCCAGCCAACGCCCAGTCTCGACGACTTTCTTAGCCACGATTGGGCCTCGAGGCGGTCGCTGAAGTTCCTGTCCCTCCTTATTGTTTACAACTCTCGCGCGGGCTTCTGGTCCACACTGGCCGCCAGTGTTCTCGTTGGCATCCTGAGGGCGGGCGGGGGCCAGACGAGACATGGACGTCTTTGACCGGCCATCTCGTCTTTGGTGTTGTCCTCATGCTCTGGCAGCAGCTCCAATCGCCCTTCCGCCGATCCCGTATGGCCTTCTTGGACAAGCTGCGCATCGCACAGCATCAAAGAAAAGGGGATCCTAGGCCTTGCCGGCTTCGTGCTGCGCTCGCAGAGGCTCTTGGTGCTCTGGACGCCGCGGTACTTCAGTCGTCTCTGGCATCTTGATCATTGTTAGGGCTAGAGAACCATTTTTTTTATGGTTTGGGTTTCCGAGTTCAAGGATCCTTCATTCCTACGAGGGACCAAGGTGTACTTTGGAGCTGGCCACCTTCTTAAAGGATCCAGGGAACCGCCGCCGCATCCACTTCATGCCGCTGAAGGCCACCGGAGTGCTGGTTATGCGATCAATTTTCTGGAATATCCTGGCCATCTGCTACGGCTTTGTCAAGATCTCGTTGGAGGAGGCGAGTGCCACCCGAGACCTTACCGTTCCAGCGCCATGCTGCCTTTGGTTTTCTACCTGGGTCTGGACCTGGTCCATGACTTGAATGCGCTGCCGAAACAGCTCGCCAGCTTTCGGGTGCAGGACGCCCAGTGCCAGCCGAGGAGGCCACGATAGTTCCAAGGATTGTTTGGACGCCTTCAACATCGAGGTGCAGAAGCAACTGGCCCCAAGCATGGTACAAAACCTCGGGGGCAGCGGGCTGCCTTTCAGTTACACGATCTACATGGTCGGTGCCTGTGGTTTGCCCTACATCTCCAATGTAATCCCGTCCTGGTTGATCAAGTTCCGCTCTGGGCTGGGAGGTTACGAGCTCTTTGTTTGGACCCTTCGGCAGCTGATGGATTGCGCCATCGTCTCCATCTCCGCCGTCTTTGCCGTGAGGACGTCGCTGGAGCTTTGGAAAGTGGGCGTGCGGATGCAGAAGTACAAGTGCTTCCGCTCCCGAACGCTGCTGGTGGCCATTTTGAGCTCTGCTTGGTGAGCCTGGTTTGGGCATTGTTTGCCTTCAGCATGCGGGTGACCAGTAAGAAGAGCCTGCTGCCTTTCTTGTTCAGCCTGGCAGCTACCCTTTACCTTTTCATTCCGAGTTGCGCAGGCTCCAAGGTCATACAGCTCCCTGAACAAGAGCCCCGGCATGAGTCCACACACAGTGAGGAATTTGTTTTTGCGGTTTGAAATGCTTTTGACTAGAGCGCATGAACCCAGCTTTCTGAGAGTAGCGAGCATGTTTCGATGATGGTTTGCTCACCATGATTTCGGCTACTTGTAGCACGCAAGCATGCTTTCTGACGAGCAGGGATTCATCGTGTGTTGGAGATTCCTGGTTTTGCAGCTCCGAAGTGGAAGCACTGCGCTTGTCTCGGGCTCCTCAAAAGAGGACCCCCTTTCAAAGGAAATACATGGAAACTATGGCGAGTATAACCATGCATCGCAGACACGGGATGTTTCACGTAGTGTGTCGTTAGGGGAATATCTGAACTTATCAGAGAGTGCGAGAGAGTAAAATGGCTGCGGCTCAAACCCTAGACCCGAAGGCCTAAATGGCTTGAAGCTGCCGGAATGGAGCTGTCTCAACCGGCCAAAGGGCGCCCAGCAGTCCTACGTTTACGTGGGCGTGCCTGGTGGCTCGGAGCCCAAGAAGCCTCCAGTTCTGATTGAAGCTTTCGGCCCAGAATCTGTTGGACTCAACCCAAAACGTGGAAGCCTCGCCGGGATGGATCCGGGCAGGGACAAGACCGAATGCTGGGTTTGGAAGATTTGAGGGCTTCTTTTAGTTTCAAGCTTAAGGATGTTGTGGGTTCGTGTATTGACCGTTGCTATAGTCAGCATGATAGTAGTACGGGTAACGGCCAGGCCAGTCACTATGATAGTGTTATGAGCAGGAAATACAGCGGGCAAAGTAACGTAAAGGCACAAGCCATGTTCAAGACCGTGATCTTCATTATGAAGACAATACTTGCGAATGGCGACTTTAAACGACAATAAGCAGAACAGTAGTAGTAGCACTCAGGGTATACAGTGAAGTCCAGAAAGTTGGAGCATGGATTGAGTCTGACTCGTGCTGAGACTATCTACACCTTGATCTCAGGAAATTGGGATAATATTGCCGCAAATTCCCGGCAGCTTGCGAAGGCCTACAAGTAGAAAGCTGCTTCCTGCAAAGCGGAGGCCTGAAACCGATGCAGGGAAGATGCCAGCAAGACCTGTTAGCTAAGCCCACTTTTTCGTAGAACGATGTGTAGTGTTGGCCGTGGGAGTCGGATGGAAGCAATGTTTTCGTTTGGGATTGTTTCCACTTCGCAAGTGACAGGGGCTGGTGTACGTTTCCCCCCAGAGGTTTGTCGGATATGTCCAAGCCACTGAGGACTGCAGGCCGCCTCGTCCACTGCCACGCAGGCTCTTGTGAACGGCCTCATTGTGTCGACTTTGCGGCAAGACTTCAATGCTACCACCCCTCTCATCAGCATGCCGCTCCCGGTGCGTCGGGAGCTGCGGCGTTCAGCTGGACTGCCATGCTTTGGACTCTGACCTGCTGGTTCAGGCGAGACAAAGCCTCGGGAGGCGGATGTGGAAAAGCGGAAATGGCAAGGCGGCCGTTCCACTGGGTAGGTCCACTACCCTTGCAAGGCAAGGCTTTTCCGTGACTGTTCCCCCACCTCGCCTGCCGCGAGCTGAGGCTCAAGCCATGCCGGCCCGACTTCTTTCTTTGGACAATCTTAGCATCCGCATTACAAGCATGTTGCCTTCCCCACCCTTCAAAGCCTTCCAAAGCAGATAAAACTTCACACCATCACACACAGTGACAACTTTGCTGCAACATGGCAGCGCTACAAGTGCTTCCTGTTCGTCCCGCTCCAGCAGCAGCGCCTGGAGTTGTGAGCGCCCAGCCAAGTGCCCGCCCAGGCCCGGCATGGCAAAGGGTTCAGAGCTTTGCTTGGCTTGCTCGGAGAGTCAGATCACCAGTCACCAGAAGGACAACACTAACCGTAGCAGTCGTATGAGTTTCTGCTGCTGCTTCTGCTGCTGCTGCTGCTACTACTACTACTACTACTACACGACGATGGGCAGAACTAGTAGCCAGACGAACTTCATTATGCCTGTGGTGGTTCTGGCAGTGGCGGCGTCGAGATCAGTTCCGGGAATCATACCGTCTGTCGTCACAGCCACGGCAGAAACAGTGCTGACGACTATAGGCAGACTATAGGGTAAACATAGACTCACGCAAGGTTTGGTCAAGCAGAGAAGACGACAGAAGTTGTGGCATCAGCATGTGCCTGTGGCGAAGGCCCGGCTGCAGATGCAACGAAACCAAGAGCGGCGCTGGCCCTCGTGGCTATAGGGGGCTGGGCCACCGGGCCAGAACCAGCTTTCGCTTACACGGTAGCACCATTTGTGGTGTTCGTTCCCCTAGTCTAGCAGCCCATGAATAGCCTTCAATAGCGTGTTTGCGAAGTCCATGGCATCGCTTCTCAGGTTGGTCAGCTTTGAGTTTTCTCTTTAAGAGTCTTGCGCAGGTTCTTGTTCTTGGAATGTTACAGGTGGAGATGGCCAATGTTCCTTTCATTCGCTCGATTTCCACTTTGCTCGTCCAGCTTCAGGGCTCAGGGGGAGGGTCATGAGGTGAGCCTGAGGCGCCGTCTTGCTGGAAGTTGTGCCGGACTTTTAGATCAGATGTGCTGCAGATCCGAAATCTCCCTTCGGTATCTGAATCACTCATCTGAATCCTCGGTGGGCCGGCAGAGGCACAAAAGTGTGAAGCCCAATCTAGTCAGGGTAGCCTGCTGCATTCCAGGGTACCTGCATCAGTTTCAAGCGTGGTGAAATTTCGGGGCTGTCCTCCCCAATGAGGGTATACTGAGGGTATAGTATGGGCGGTCCTGACGGAAGACGAGCTGCCACCTGACAAAACTCTAACAAAGAAAAATTCACTATCATGTTTAGAACAACTCCCATTTGCTCGCACAGGTTGCAGTGCAACGCCGGCACGCTGCTACGGCACGTGCCGTGCGTGGAGCAGAGGGTGAGGCGGGATCATTCTGCAAAGATGGTGTGGGATTGAGGGTTTGTGTGCAGAGCTCGCGTACAGAGAGTAGTTAGTTCATGCATCTCACAATCAATTCTTGTGCCGTGCCACTCACAGGTCTCAGGCACTTCTCAAAGTGCCGCCACTGCGAGACGACGACTCTTGGGAGCTGCCGGTGCTGCGGCGGTGGCCCCGCAGGCGATCTCTTCGTAAGCCAAAGACATAGCTCAAAGACATGTCAATGTGTGCCTTTGACCAAAGATCTTTGGCGTTCCTGAAAGGCTCCGGTCTTGGCGAGGACTTCGAAGACGCCGAAGCCGCCGCAGCCGACCAACGAGGCAGCTTTGAGTTCCATTCCCGATGTGTGTTGATGATTGCTGATTTGCGTTTCCCAAGATGCCCCGGCATGCTTGAAAAAGGTGTCGCGCCTGCAGGTGATTCGGACCTAGACTCCCACACATGCCTCTGCTCTTTTGGTCGGGAAGATCTAGGCTTGGAAACTACGAAGTGACAGCGAAGGTTCTGCAACTTGACCGATGACATTGCTGAGCCAGAAAAAGTGGGAGGGTTTGAGCAGTCAGTCTAGGCATGATTCAGATGTGAGGTGGTGCAGACCGTGGATGGCATTCGGCAGAAGCGTCTGGGAAATTCCGACGTGGTCGTCTCGGAGGCTCCCCTACTCTCGTTTAGCGCTGTCGTCACTCTCTCGGAACTCCACCTCTGGACGAAGAGTATTTCAGTATTTAAGAAACATGTTCTGTGTTAGCTGTTAGCATCGATGAGCATTGTCTAGCCACCTTGCAGTTGGCACTGGGCACGCAGCGCTGGGTCTCCGCGGACTTCAACGCGCCGGATGAGTCTGAACCGAATTTCCTTCACGGGGGCCCGCAAGAAGATCCGGGTTTCCAGCCTTCTCGCATTCCGAGACTCCCAGTGAACCCTTGCTGCTGCTTTCTGACTCCTTGGCAATAATAAGTTGATCCCCTTTGATCTTATAAGCCGAGGCAAAGCCACAGCCATATTATATCATACCCAAACACTCGTACTTGTACGCCGAGGAAGCGCAATGCCAGGCTTTCCTCGACCGTGCCGTGCTGGGCTCAGGAGTGAACCTCGTCGACACGGCAGAACAGCCGCTTGGCCGAGACTTGCGCGCGAGACCCCTGCGTGAATGGCCCCCAATCAGCAGGATCCGTGCTAGTATGATAGCCATAGTCCTACCAGAAGTTATCCATATACTGTACTGCATCATGGGCCTCACAGCAGCATTTGTTCGATGACTTCGGAAGCCTGGGGCTAGGCAGAAAAGCTTTTCAAGTCGTTGCTCGGGGTGATGTTCTCAAAGTTCCCACTCCGGTTCCATGCAAGCAGGTGATCCGAAGTCACAGCCCGAACCTATGCAACGCAAGGCAGCAGGCCGGATTTTCATGACCATGACACTTTTGGCAGGTATCCGATTCCTTCAGACAATGCGCGCCCAGAAGGGCTTTGCGAAGAAGTCATCGGCGACCCGGCACAGAGATCAGGGATGTGGGGACTTACATGGAATAAGCACGTCCTGGCAGTTGTGGCAGCCAAAACCATGGTGGCAGGCGCAGTGAGCATCCGTCCAGCGTTCCGAATGACTGAGGGGTTTGCTTTGTCTTGTGAGTTGGGACTGGTAGCAGCAACAGCGACGACGACGGCCGACGACGACGACTTGCTTGTGGCATTCAGCTGTTACTCTTAGCACCATGGCCACACTGACTAGTCATATGGTTAACGTTGCATAAATACCACTAGCTGGCGACAACAGACGTTATACAGAGTTTACGTCAATCAACAAGCAGCAGTTAGCTTCACAGCATGACAGGGGGCGCTGGTGATGTTGCCACGCAAAGTGTAAAACATAACGCAATGCGTAGATATCACACAGACCTATTCTCGCGGACAGTGCAAGGAAAGCAATTGCCACATCTTATCAGCACCATCATGGCTATCATCCTAATTCTGATTGACGTCGTGTTTGTCGTCAGTCGCGGCATTGTGGCATGGTGGTCAGGAGAACGCGACGATTCACGGGGCAGAGTACTGCCGATGCAGTGGTCATGACGTCTGTGACTGTAATTATCCAAACTGAGAGTTCTGGTTTTGCGGGCGAAGGTCTGCAAATTCTACATTAGACAGCTCCGTCGCATGCATTTTTGTGGTTCTATTCCAACCTGAGGCAGGTGGATGGCAAAAGAAGCCGGACGACGGCGCAAACTCGCAAAGTGGCTGAAGGGCAGAGCCCTATTGCATTTTCTCAACGAGTGCTCTTAGAAAGAGCGTGATGCCTTTTTGCTGGTGACTGCGTGCAGGCATACCGTGGCAAAATACACGCCCCATTGCGTCATTTCGGTTTGGGAAACCCTTTCACCAGTGGTGGTCTGAGATTTTTGAAGGCAGCGTAGAGACCAATGCGGGTATGCGCTTTGTTCGTTGGTCTGTGCATCCTGCACGCGGACACTGCATGGAATCCCGAAGCCCAGGTCATTGCGACCAAGATTACTGGAGGCTTCAACGTAACCCCGAAAAACATCCGTGCCTCGGCGAGACAGGATTCTTCCATCTAAGATGACTTTGCAGACCTTGCGGTTGGGGACGGGAAACTTGCTTGCGCTTTCATGAAAAAAATGGCAGTGCAAGTTTTCATGAATCGTGTGTGTGAAGCAACCTGTCCTCGTGGCCGCTCGCCGCTCGCGCGCGTCGAATTTCCCTCTGTTGTTATTGATAGACGAGAGCCGCACCAGGTTCATGTCGGAACCTTTGCCTAAACTCTCATACCCGCCGGCGTGGTACCCAACATCAGCTTTCATGCCAGTTCAGCATGGCTTGCTCTTTGGCTTGACGTCTTGGCTGCTTCGGTCATGTTGCTGCAGTCTGCAGTACAGCTTTGTCAAAAGCCACTTTCCCGGGTCATTCTCTGTTTTGGTACTGTTTGATTGGGAGTCATGGCTGCGCGCGACTTCGCTTCCAGCGGAAGTTGGTTTTGTACTTGTTGTTATGTTTCGTTACATCAAGGTGTACTGGTGGATTCGCGGTCTGATCTGTCTGAATCGGCGATGGCTCCGACCGCTCAGTTTTGAACACGTTCACGCATGTCGAAGTTGAGATGCATGCCGTGCCAGTTGACACGTTCTTGCCACCCATTTCATAAGCCACTTCGCCTGAAGGAAGGGAAATCTGCCCTAAGGAGACGACTGCGAGGGAAGTCTCAAAAGATTGGGCACCGACTACATCGACGTGTACCAGACACACTGGCCGTCGCGCTACTCTCCGCAAGCCAATTGGGGCCAGAGCCTCACGTACAATTATTCTGTGGAGGAGCAGCTTGCTGGCAGGAGTGGCAGGAGTCGAGTTCAGTTGGGTTCTGTCTGCGGAATTTGATGCAGCCGCGTTGGATGGAATGCGTTCGAGGGAGTTCTTCGTACTCCATGCGTGATGTTTGAACCGGACCCTACGACAGCCGATCATATATACCCAGCTGGGAGGTTCCTAAACAAAGAAAGATGAGAATGCCTCGGCCTGAGGCAAATAGAAAGCATGATCCAAGGTTTGGCGGAATGGGAATGGAGGGTGCCTCCTTTGAGGAGCTGTGCTCTTCGATGGGTGCACTGATCAAAGAAGGCCACCCGGAAGAAGGCTTCAGCTTGAGAGCAAAACAGTTAATCTGATCAAGGTAAGGAATTTCTGAGAATGAGGGGAGTTAGGTGCTCTTGACTTTTTTCTATAACTGAGCTTGCTCTGGGTGGCTGTTGAGACTGGAGCTTGTGCTGGATATGTCATGCTGCCTAGGCAGACACTTCGTCTGGTCTGTATCATTTGTTTTCCTGCTAGGCCCCCCCAGCACTTACCACACGGGGCTTCGAGCAACCAAGCCATGTGGCGGGGTTCACGGGTAACCGAGCCCAGGTGGAGCTCGTGTGGCAGAGCATACTACTCGTAGGTCGGAATAATAACAGTACTCGCCTGGAGTCCGTGTAGTCGCTAGATAAACACATCATGGCCCCCGTACTATACCCCGGTGGCTTCGAGTCTGCTGTGTTGCTGCAATGCCCGAATCCCGTTTTTCCATTTGCACTCCACACCTTCTCTGTGTTAGCTTCGGTGGCTGAGGCAAAATCGGAGGATGGGGCTTATGCAACTTGGATCCGAGGAATTCTTTCCGGTGATGTTGGATTGATGAGCGGGTCTTTAGCTGTACCGGGCCGCGAGACACACACGGCTCAGGTTCGGGTGCACTGTCATAGGCAGCTCATCAACTTCCTGTGGCATTTGCACACTCGTTTTGTTCCCGCCGCCCAGTGTAGCTGGGAGAAGTTGATTGCTACGGCACGGCCTGGACCTGGTGCGCTTCGCTATGAGACCTGTGACCACCTAACCACCTCCCTCGAATCCCCGCCTAATCTCAATTACGGCTTGAACCTGCATACTGGTACACCAACTGTCAACTGTTACACGCCACTTAGTTGGGTCATTCTTTACCCTGAACCTTCCAGTGTTCGAAGTCACCGCCGATTCTCGTGATTGTCAGAAATACGTACGACGTACGCCATTTCTCTGGACTTTCTTGTTTAAGTAGTTCTATTGCTCAATCCCACATCGTAAACATCGAGTTGCAGCATCAGGCAATGACAATGCCTTCGGCCTCACTGCGTGCTGTGAGACCGCTAAGCGGCTTGGTGTTCCGCCGCCAATCTCATTCCAAGGCAATCAGAGCCTCCTTTCCCCTCTACATGCAGGGCGCTACAGGGTTCAAGGATTAGGGTCCGTGTAAACATGTCCTGGATAGAATTTGCTAGGTCGTGCTAGGTCGCTATAGACAAAGGTGCCAGTACATGAGAGAGCATGATGAGCTTATTTACTACCAGCTGAAATCAGGAACACGCCAACGTTAATCAAGGGCGGTCTAGGCTGCACACCCCAGAAGATCCGCAACGGCGCCTGCCACACACATAGACAAGCAACACTAGCAGGAGTTTGCATCAGAACAGCAAGGAATACGAAATAATGATAAGGTGAACCGTAGCTCTCTGAAGCCACTTGTACCCAACAGGTGACTACAGCATGATCGATCGGAAGTCGGAGGAAAACGGAGCAGCCTGGCCATGCGAGCAGGGTTTAATGTTGAAAGTTCTGAGAGTCTGAGGATAGGAGGAGGGCCTCGCAGCCATAAGGTGCACCTTGGACACATGTTGGTTAATACTTGTTATGTTCCTGATGATCGCGGATTACGGTGGCTGCCAGGTTTAGGTAAAACCCGATGCCCTACTCCTGTTCTCCCCGTGTTGGCCTGGGAGTAGTTTCCGGATAGCGATTGAACGCAGCTCAGGTGTTTGAGGCATCCTCTCCGATCCATGAGAACGCTGCTTGCTGTCAGATGGCCCGCCATCGTTCTGCTCAAGATTTGGATTCTGCTGGTTGGAGTTTGTTTCGAGAGCCCTCGCGTTTCCTGTCAAGAAGAAACCAATCCGAGATACCAGCATATATCAATGCATCCTGCGAGCGATACGAGTTGACGGTAACCATGTCGCCTCATAAGTTCAGATCTGCTAAGGTGGGCTTCATGGCTTACAATGCACTGGCCGGAGGAATGCTGACAGGCGCTTCAGTGCAGAGTGTGACTTTGGTATTTTGATGTTCTTGGGGCTTTTAGGGTTATGGTGCAGAGCCAGGGTTTCAAAAGATTGAGGCGTCGGAGGTGCGGTAAACGTGCAAAGGAGCATGAGCATCTTGCAAAGGCTTCATATGGGGTCTCGGAGAGATTTGGCGAATTTGGGATACCTTGTTTAGAAACCTTTATGATTGGGATCCCATCGTTTCGATTATATGGGGTGACTTATTTCAGAAAGTCCTCCCTAGGGGCAACGATTCGCAACCTGTTCACTGACCACGCCGGCATGTAGTCTCCATTCCCCCAGCACACGAAAGATGTCAACCCCGAGCTTGGCACGGCATGTGCCGAACCCAGACACATGAGTTCAGCCTGACAGAATCAAGGCTCCAACAATTCAGGTTTCCGTTCGTCCGATGTCGAACCTGTCAGTGGGTTGCCTTCAAACTTATGGCGAAGGGCCTCCCTTGAGTATGGCGCGGTTCAACCTTCCGGCAATGCACTAGGCGCGGTAAGAATCTAGGTTCTTCCACTAAAGTTGACTAAAGGTTTAGGGACGCGGAACCAAGCTTCCCCTGCATTGTGCGACCGCGAGAGTCGAAACCCGACGCCGCTAAAAGGCAAATACATGGACAAGCCCGCCGCCTTGGACAGCCCCTCCGAGGATGCGGCGGAGAAGTTGATGAAGGAACCTCCACGAAGTTCATGTATTTCTGGTAGCACGGATCAAGCTCGCTGCTTCTGTGCTGTTGATTCGTTCTGGTATTCAGTGTTCATGACTGTGATGAGGATGGAAGGGGCGAGTGGGACCCGATAAACGACAACGTCGATTGCAATGTTGATGGTGGTGGCAGAGGTAGTGGTGGTGGCGGCCGTGGGGCTGAATTTAGTCGTACTACAGCCAACACCCGACAAAATCAGTGCACCCTGGTTGCTGTTGGTGGTCGCAGCAGCGCTGTCGGCACCGGCATCGGGGGCGGTAGAGGTAGGATGGTGCTGTTGCTGTTGTTGTGATGGTCGGGGTGGTCGTGGTGCTGGCGGTCGTGGTGGTCGTGGTGGTTATGGCGGTGGTGGCTTTGTCTGCTCGAGAATGTAGGGAGAGACTGTATGCTTGTAGTGTTTCTTTCTTCTCTCTAACAAGATGGGGCACACATGTTAGTTTAACATCTCGCTCCGCACTCTCTGCAGGTGTACTTGGGCATCAAAAGCCCAAAGCCTGTTGACACACTCCTCTCCTTGGGGTTCCATTGATTCCACTGTACTTGGGAGGACTCCTTCCTAGTCAACACGGCCAAATCCCTCATGTACTTCGCGGTACGAAACTAAGATCTGTCTGCTTCTCTCTTGCTTGTCTGTGTTGACATCTGCGGGGGTCATTTGCCGAGTTGCGCTTTATGTCTTAAGCCTCTTGGTATTTCGATGTGCCCATGATGCTTAAAGCATTCTTTCCTCGCAAGGCTCTAACGTTCATTATTTGGGCTTCGGGCCACAGGCACATCAACAGTTGTCTTACGCTCATCTGCGTCCACCACATTTGCGCAATGAGGTTGCTGTGGGTTTCGGCAATCGTTAGATGGTCAACAGCAATGGACAAAACATGAATCACCTGCTTCATGCAGGAAAGCAAGCCTGAATCTCAACAAACCACTGAGTGATGAATCATGGAGCACACTCTCTTCGATATCAGCTTGATACCCAGAAGCCCCCGAGCTCCGATTGTTTTTGCAGCTGCTGCGGTGACCAGGACGTTCTTAGGGATCTGACTGCAAACGCCTTCTGTTCAACTCGATTTCCAAGATGGACCTGATGCCCCTCCTTCCCAGAACCCCCGCGGCCGCATGGACACCTACGGCTGGGGCGGCACCCTCTACCGTGACCCAGAGAGAAGCTGTCGGAGAACTGATGTTTTCAGCTTGAGGCTTTCGGGTTTCAGGGTTGAGGGGAGGACGCGTAGGATGTGAGAGGACTCAAGGTGTAGGTCTGTGTGAGTGAGTGTGTGTGTGAGGGTGTGTGTGTGAGTGTGTGTGTGTGTGCCTGTGGCCTGTGGCCTCAAAATGCCATCCGAAGTAGCGAAGCCCAAGTCTCTAAGGCAGGCAGATCCTCTGCTGGCTTTATTTACATGCTTTCAAGTCATCAGTGGTGTCTCGGGTGTCAGCGTCACCGACAATAGCTGCTTGGAGGGATTGTCTTTCGGGCTTGATGGAATATATAAGGCACAGTCGGTGCCTCGGTTGCTGGCAGATGCACAGACCCCATATAAGAAGGAGGTGCTGGGAACCTATTGCATTCCAAATGTGCCACACGAGACTGCTGGGAATGTAACTTCTCTTTAGGTCAACATGGGCTGTGCACAGTCCCCGACAGAATTCCTGCACGGCAACCGCAGGTTATCGATCCGAAGCAGCGGTGGAGGCATCGTGGGTCCTTCGGATTTTAGCCTCCTCCACAACCACCTCCAATGCACACTTTCGTGTCTAAGTGGACTAGGCCGGCAAGTTCTAGTTCGGAGTGCCAATCTTGTTTATGTAGGCCATTGCAGCCTACTCTGCGCTCGCGAAGCGGGCGGGCATCTCCCTGGCGGACTTCGCGTGGGTTCGGTTGCGGATTTCGGGTTTTCAAGACGGTGTTGAGAAATTGGCATGGTGTTGGAAAACACAATGGATGCGTCTGAAAAAACAACATTCGCCGTTCGGCGCCTCGAATTCTTTTTGCAGGAATGCAGCTGTGCTTCACAAGTTCTGGGGTCCACTCTGTCTAGTGGGGGATTGGACTTATAGTCACAAATAGTCAGGCTGTCGGGCAAGAAGGACAGCAGTGTTTGTGCGTATCACCTCGAACTCGAAGAAGGCCTTGGAAAGGATGTTGCATGGAGGCACTCCTGGGTGGCTTTTAAACTACAACGGTCGGCTAAAGCCTTCAAGCCGCATTTCGAGAACAGACTTGGCCCCTGAGCTTTGCAGTTCTTAATTCAACGAAGCTCGGAAAGTTTGGGTTCTTGTTAAAGGATTTGATTTAAGGTACCATAAGCGGGATCTATAGTGAATAATTGGTTCTCTTGTTATGGCAATTAAACCAGATTCCTTAACAAGAACCCAGTTGAGTACCTGAGCATCAGCAGGAGCTCAGCCTCCGGTGGTGCCGCAGCCGCCGTGGCTGCACCACGGTGTTTGGGCAGAAATTTGAGTTTAGGGCCGGTCCCTCCATACAGGGTGTACGGTTTAGGCATCTTTAAGCGGCGTGTTTGAATGTTTTGGGCTTCGGACGTAATGCTGAAGAGAAGTCTGTTAATTACTTGTTTGAGCCACGTCGGATGGATGCAGTCAAACGGTCTTGGAGGTATCGAGTTCTTTCCTCATGCTTGCAACTAGTGGGCTGTAAAGAATCACATGCACCTCCCTCGCATACCGAACACATGCACACACGTACATGCATCCATGAATGCTTGCACAGACATAGTTTTTATGTTTCAAGCCTAAATATACACATACTATACATATACACATAACTACCTGCCTGCATGCATACATACATACATATAGAGAAAATGTAGGTTGTGCGTACGTATGTCGAATGTTGCAAGTTGTGTCATTGTCTGTTCGTGTGCTTCTGCCAATTTTCAAGGCGCCTAAGAACCTGCACAGTAGAAAGTACAGGGGTTTCCCTATCAATGTACTTAATAGCCCCCTTTGGGTTTTCAAAAGCATAAACAGGCAACTTACACTGTCCGGGCATGCAGTTCTGGCTCGTGGTTCATGATGTGGTCTTTCAGGGTTTTTAGGATTTAGAGAGAGAGAGCGAGAGAGAGAGAGAGAGAGCTTGGGTGTTTACGTAGGATAAATAGGATTTAGCATTTTTGGGCCCTGCCATCGGCTGTGCCAGATTTCCACGACAATGCTGTGCGTCAAGTTGCTCTCACCGGAGTGGGTGGCAAGCAAACCTGTGGAGGAATGGAGCGGTGCAAAGTCAGTGTCAAGTCATTGAAGCAGCACTTTCACCGAAGACTGCTTCATAGAAGCAGTTTGTTACACCAGGCTGCAAACTGCCCCCGTCAGAACATCCGGCTTGAGTCTTCAGTGAAAGCAGGTTGAAGCCTGCAGAAACCACAGGATCCAAGGCTTAACAGCCGGGCACAGTCCGTTGGCAACGACATCTCTTGCGTGCCACATTCGCGTTTTGTGCAACAACAGCGGCTTCACTGCCTTGATGGACACTTCTTACGCTAACGCGCCAGTGCTAACTGGACATTGCTGGCAACGATGGCTTCTCTTCCCCGATGATTTCTGCTGAAGAAGGCCCTGTTCTGCTGGAGGCGGCCTGTGCAGATAGAAGTTCTGCAAGCGGCCGCCTTGAAGGTGTGCATTTGCTGGTCGACACCGGTGCCAAGCCGGACGTTGTGACAACCTCCGCTGCCTTGATCACCCCCTTCAAGACCACATTGAAGCTCGACGCTCGCTGCTAGAGGCCGGTGCCAGCTACAAGGACTGTGCACTGTGCACTTACGTAATTCCCCCTCTTTGTCATCTCTCCTCGTTTTCGTGCAGGCTAAACCCGGAGCTCAACCATGCCGGTGGTGGTGATGGTTGTGGTGGGAGTGGCAGTGGCGGTGGTGGTTAAGTCATGGGTGTTGTCGTCGTGCTTTTCGGTGTTGTTCGTTTTGTACCTGTTGTTGGTCTTGCTGCTTGGAGTTATTTTGGTTGAGTTGCGGCTCTAGTCACTCTAGTCATTAATTGTCTTTTCGTCGTCATTGTCGTGGCGGTTGTGGTTGATGTTGTTGGTGGTTGTTTTTGTTGGTGGTGGTCGGTGGTGGTGCTGCTGCTAAGGCTAAGGCTTTGCTGCTAAAGGTAGTGATTACGAAGGCGTGCGCGGCCGCGGCGGCAGCGTTATAGTTGCTAGTTGTTGCTGCTACTTCCGTTATTTCCGCCGCTTGTGCTTTTACCTTCGTGCTGTCGTCATGTAAAAGGGTGCCAAGTAGTTTACGGGATACGTGTTCCGTGTTCCTTGCTACTAAACTTCGCTCCTTCCTGTGTTTTTCGCAAAAGCGAGGTGCTACTGGGGACTAGCAACATGGCCCAGCTGGAAGAAGATCTGCGACTCTCAGCTTGCAAACCCCTTGTTCCCACAGCACATAACGGGTGCAAGAACAAATGCAACACTGGCAATAACCACATGAATGTTGATTTCAGCAGTGGCTACAGCGCTGGTAAAGGTAACTGGTTGGTGTTAGCGCAGCATCAGTAGCAGTAGCAGTAGTAGCAGTAGCAATACTAGTAGCAGCATCAGTAGTTGTCGTCGTCGTAGTCGTAGTAGTAGTTGTTGTAGCAGCAGTAGAAGAAGAAGACGGAGTAGTGGCAGTAGATTCTAGTAGATGGCAGTAGCAATGGTAGTAGTAGTAGTAGAAGTAGCAGCAGCAGTCGCAATCGTAATCGTAGTGATGGTGGTAAAGGAAGGTGATAATCGCGGGTATATGTTGCTGCTGGTTGCTTGAGGGTTTGCTTGTCTTGGCCTCAACCCTGGACCTTCAAGAAGGTTTGCTAGGATTTAGAACGATATGTTTTCCCGCGCTTTTGGGGGTTTGAGGGGTCGAGTTGGCTTCAGATGCATTGTCTCGGGTCCCTACGTTTGCCTGGGAGCCAGCATTTTCTTCCCGTCGAGCAGGGGTCTCACACGCCAACCTTCCCTTTGTGCAACATCGACTGCTCTGCCACTGTGAGGCTTCTTCCAGAACAAAGACCCCCTTCCGAGGGACCGGCCGGGGTGAGATGAGGGCCTTACGGCTGATGACAGTAGCTGAGTAATGCTCAGTGGCTCATGGGTCTACTTCCGTGTTCCGAAAGCTAAAGTCACCAAGGGGTTCCTGCAAAGGAAACTCCTGACTTGAGTCGATAATATTCTGCGCAAGCGGTCTTCCCTCGGGCACTTCTTTAGGTTCTTGTTGTCGGGAATAATAAGGTTCAATAAGTGACCTGCCATCAGGACCCACCATAAGGTGTGGTGCACATGTTAGACGAAGCCTCATCAGTAGCACAGCAGCTGCCCCTGTCGAGCGGGCTCTTGCAGGACCTCCTGTGGGAAATCGACCGTGTCCACATGAGCAACTTGGCTTTGTAGAGGGTTTGTCTGTTCTATACAGGCGAAGTCTCAGGGAAGTTACCTCCGATAGGATCGAAGTTCGCGAGGCGAACTGTCCGATTTAGTTTCAAGTTTCAATTAGGGAGTGTCTGCATGCACTCGGCTAGCAAGGCTGGCAAAGCGTGTCCGCCCACACGAGCCAAACTTGCCCAAATCAAGCTGATGAGCCCGAAAGAGGAACTCCGGATTATCCAACATGTCACAAACCCAAAGCTCGGCAGGAAGCAGAAACAGCCACAAAACCCGAACCCTTTTCTCCAGCACAGGAAACCGTTTGCCGATCTTCTCCTCCAAGCATGTGGACTCGAGTTGGCAGGGCGCTGGCGAGATTGGGGAGCCAATCCCCTGACCTCAAGCTCAACCAGTAGGGTTAGGAGCCTGTTGCAACAACCGTTCATTCATGGTTCAAGCTTTAGGGGGCAGAACAGGGTTTAGGAGAAGGGTCTTCTGGGATGGCATATTGGAGGAATTGCAGGATGACTTAGTGTTGCTTAGATGATGGTTATAGTCAAACGAACACGTATGTTCTAAACCCTTCAGCTAAATGCCTATGGGCATAGATCCCTAGCCATGCAAGAGGGAAACAATCTCCTGAAAATGTATCTCTTTGCTAGTCATGAAGTGGGACTTGAAAAAGCAGTCAGGGATGATCTGGAATGATGACCGAGGTTTCCCGACTTGTAGGTTGGAGATTCGGATAGACAGTAGGGCTCAGTAGGGTTGAGCATGCATGGTTTCGGGGTTTATGCGGACCAGATGGAGAAAAAGGGCTTCTGGGGGATAAAAGAAAGGCTCAAGTGCCGTGGCCCCTCGCCCTCGGCCAAGACTGCCAGTCTTCATCCAAACCCAAAGTACAAGCTGTCGAATCTTACAGTGATGAGTTCCATGGCATGAATCATTGGAACAGAAAGACCGTGTGCTGCAAGAGAAGGGCAGCCGACAAGCCCCATCGATTATCGCCGTTCAGCGGTTTCGCGGCTGGGGTCAAGGATTCTGCTGCAGCAAGACTTACAGGGCGACGCTTGTCAACGAGAGTGCTAGGTGTTGTTTGACTACTCTGCTGCGGCAACCTCGTTTGGCCCATCAATCTGTAGCTGCTTCAGCACAGCGCCCGCGGCCGCAAAGCGAGAAAGATGGCTGCCACGCGTTTGCACAGGTTAGACTTTTCATGCAGGGCTTGTTGCGACTGCTCCGCTCTGAAAGGCCAGGATTCGCGAAGTGAAGTGTGAACTGTGAACTTTAGCCATCCGGGACTGGTTTCACTACCGAGGCCTTGTTGACAAGGCAGTTCGGGGGTTGCACAAAACACATATGTATGTCGAGCTCAGCGGCTTTTTGGACAACGTAGGTTCAACGTGGGCTTGGCTTGCTCAATCCATTTCAGTATTTCCGCGCAGGCGTGAGACTGAGGGAGAGCTATAGATGTTGATGCTGCATCTTGCAGTGCCGTGGAGGGTGATGAGGCGAGAAAGTGATATTTATCATGGATGGACTTGTCTATTTGTTCTACGATGGTTTGGTCAGCGCGACCTGCAAATCCTGACCGCCTGACACCTCCTGCGCGTTCACACGTAGGGTCCCTCCGGAGCATAGAGAACTTCACTCCAACTCGAAGTCCCACCATTCAAGCGGCAACAACCAAAAAGCATACACGAAGACAGTAGCCTACTGCTCTTACTACTACGGGGGACCGGTTCAGAGTCACGAGCAATGATCCAGATCGGCCAGGCCATTGGACCGCCCAATGCACACCACAACCAGGCTCGATGGAATGAAGTGGGTTCAGGGACAAGGAGTGTTCGGTTCTAGGGTTTTTTCCGCTCTTGGGTTCAGGCCTTGAGTTCATGAAGGAATAGCATAAAAATTGTTGGTGTTCAGATGTGCTCTGGCTGCACCGTTTCAAGGTGCAGGCTGCCAATGCTTTGCTTGCTCCGCGCACGCGGCGCAAGCAACCATGAATATTCCATTTTCGAGATTGTCGCCAGACTTGAGGGCTTGACATGGCCTACATTGCACATGTGTCTCTTCAATGTTGATTCGCCTGGGCTTGCCTTTGCTTCTAGTTGGACTGTCATCTAGCCGCTGACGTGCATACGCCTCCACCCGAAATGCTGCAACTCGTCGAAACCACTTGGTAGCCAGATTGAAGAATTAATTTTGGTTGTCCAGTCGCATAAGGGTTATGCGAAATCCACGATGGTGTGAAACAGTTTGAGCAGGCATTACGTGCAGACTTTAGAGTAAGAACATGTCTAGCGGCAGACGGAGACAGCAGGCAGCAGCAAAATGCAATGGCAAACCCAGCCACGGAGGGTGCTGCAACAACATGTTCACGAGTAGCAGGAAAGTTGCAGCAATCAAGACCACCACCACCGCCACAACCACAGCAACAACAACATCAACAGCATCAGAATCAGCAGTGCCAGGTAGTGACAGTGTGGCAGCATAATCAGCAGCAACGGGAAAGATAAACATCAGTCCTGCACCGCTGTTGCTGCTGCTGTAGAAGTAGGAGTAGTAAGCAAGAGTGGTCGGAGTAGTGTAGTAGTCGTTTGTTTCTGCTGGCTGTAGCTGCTATGGCCATCATTGTTGTTGCTGATCTTGCTTGTGACAGTTCCTGTTGTTCATGTTGCACGCGGTGGAGTTGCAAGCACTGGCCGGTACACAAAAGGCGTAGTCTTGTTTCCGCCGTGCCACTGTTTGGAGGAGGTGGACGAAAATTTGACGTCCGTCTGTGTGAAGCTGCAGCAAAGGCACCGGCCCTACGTTTGGAGAAGGCTTTCAGAAAAGTTGCAATACAATCGTGTCAACTATCACTACACATGCTGCGCCTTACAACTGCCGCAAGCATGTCATCTCAAGGTACGCCTAGTGTGCTGGACGATGAACGCTCACTGCACTTGTGCGACAGAAGCAGCTAATACTCAATATTCGACGGACAACTCCAAGAACAAGATCGCAAGGCACAACGCTTCTTACGCACCATTGACATGGACCGGTCGGCAGCGATGCTCATTGACCCTGGAATCTATATCTGTTTTCTTCCTAGATGGCAGCAGCCTGCCATGGTCTCCCGGGCCCGAATTTCCAGCTCTGACTAGTCATGGTGTGATGTGAGTTTACAAGCTATTTCAACGTCTTCGCTGAAAACCAGAACCAATCCCAGCATTCAATCGCCATGCCGCCTTATGCCATACAGCAAGCCTTGGCTTTGCTTTACTGCAATTGAAGCGAACCACAAGATGCTTGAATCACCGGGCTTGCCAAATCCTGAAACACTCCGTCAGTTTGTTAGAGGATCCCACCATCCGATGACCCCTCGCTTCTAGCAGTATGTAGCAGCTAAGCATCGAACAAAGCCGTTGTATGATTTCGCGAATCAGACTTGAACCCCTTATCGTGCTTCCTGAAGTCTCCCTCCAAGGCTCGGGAAGCTGAGCACAAAGAAAACCATCGCGCTGTGACGTTCAGAGGCTTCGCTTGTTTTTTGCCCGGTGTTCCCGGCGAATGGGGTTCAGGGTCGAAGGATCAGTTTTGGTTTTGGATGATGTTGATTTTCGGAGATTCGGCTCATAACCGTCTGCGAAGAAACCAGGACTCTTTGGGAGTGTCCGTTAAGTCAGTAGCCGAACTGAGAGCGCGTGCGACTGCACCAGAATTTCTGTCAGCAGTAGCTATGCTTCCCGACCATTGGACTTCAAAGCTCTCACCGCAATTCCCTCAGTACAGTGTCAGAGCCAGGACGATGCCCACTAATTTCCCACTCCGGACTACCTCAGACTGACAATACTGACACCATGACACAAAGGATGTTTGCAGGCTACGGGCTCGCGCATCCCTCAGAGGGGTGAACGGAGATGGTCAGATATGTAGCACTAGAACTACATCACCTGAAGCTGAGCGGGGTGCGTGCTCATGAGGCCCAACTGATTCATGGACATGTTGCGGATGCAGAGCTTGTTATGGCAATTCGTTGTGATAGTGGCTTTAGTGAAGCCAATAAGCAGACGTGTATAAACTTATAAACGCTACAATCCTAGTCCAATCCTGTTCTCCGACTCTGCAGGGTTCCATGTATCGGCGTCCAGGAGAAGCGTATGCACCCCACTCAGGTGCAGTGGTGTAGGGGAGGTCGGGTGTGGCAGAGCCGTTTGTGCAGTCGATCTTGGCCGGAGAAAGTCCCGGATCCTGCCTCGAGTCCAAAACATCCCAAGCAGTTTCTCCTGCCGAGTGCCTCTGCACAGACAGTTCGCGGAAAAGGAGGAGTTGCTTCAGAAGCACCGGAAAGCATCTTTAAATTTGCATGACGTGCTGGTTGAACTCCATACGCTTTAATAATGTTCACAGGTAGTAATACGTAGAATGTTCAAGGCCAGGGTCGGGTTACGAGGTACGTACAGCTGCACTTGTAGTGCTGATAGTTTGAGTTTAGCTGGTCGATGAACCTTCAACCAACCGGCGCAGATTGCCCGTGTCTGATGCCTCCTACAGCCAGCCCGACGTAGTGTGAATTACTCAGTACTCTGCCTCGGGACCAAAGTGCCCGAGATGGCAAGCCTTGTGCCACAAGTGCTTCTGTTACCAGGCGGTTCTCTAAATTCGGGGCCTCCCCAGTAGAGAATGTCATACTTATGACAAGGCCCTGAAAGGGATTAGAGTTGATGGAGAGCTTAGGTGCTATGGGTTTCCACGAGAGGGAGAAGCGAAGGGAGCCAGAGAGAGGGGGTCAGAATCGAAAATCGCTCGCGGATTTCGGATTGAGAGTGCCTGTCAGGCTTACATGTCGAGAAGGAACCGAAAATATGGAGCTCCGTCCAGTCAGATACTTGTTGAAGATGATGAAGTTGGCCACGGTGTTCATGAAGGTGAGACAACCAGATTAAGTCAGACATGCACAGAGAGTCAATATAGAAGAGAACCGCCAAGTACTAGTAGAGGTTGTCTTCGGACCTTTATCCTGGTTCATTACAGCTAAGATTGTTTTTGTTTCTATGTATCGTTTTGGTCCAGCAGGGAGTGAGTGGCCTCGTAGGGTGCACTCGTTCCTCGCCACAATGAGAGATCGAGGGGGCAGTGAAGCAAAAGATTACGGGTCTGACAACGGAGCACGTAGCTAGCAGACGGAATGCCGCGTGTCTTGCACTGCATGGTGTAGCGGTTAGGTCCGGGTCGAAGGGCTGCAGTTGCAGTTGATACTTCGTCGTGTGACTTCTTCTGAACTGAATCGCTTCACGAGCCTGAAGTACCTTGGCATAGACAGAGATGCTAGTCATGGACAGCGCCGCAGCCGACGGCGCCAGCAAAGCATGCGCATATGTCGTCCACAAGCGCCTTGCTCTTACTATGGATCGAAAAGATCGATGGCATCTCCATAGCAAAGCCCTGGGAACAGTTGAAACAAGTGAAACCCTTTGTAGCCCTAAGCAGATTTCGGCATGGGTGCCTAAGACCCCACCCCGACAGGGCCAGACACAGCTAGGCTCTTCAGTTCTTGATTATCAGCGTGCGTTTCCCTTCCATGGGGTCCCACATCTGTGGTAGCAATGCGAAAGATCGTTACACCTGGCTAGATTGTTGCATGATGTCTTGTGCTCGTTTGGTCTAGTGCACAGTGCACAGCAGCATCACCAGTCCTGCAAGTACCACGCAGCCTCTCGTGATGCCCTTTAGTGCCGCAAAATGTTTTCCGAGGAGTGCTGGCTGCTTAGATTGGGCTTGTTGAAAGACACTGGGTAAGGTACCGTCACACTAATTCGACCATCCCAGTCCGTCAGCAAATGCTTTGTCTAGCCGTCTGTTTGCCATTTTGCAAGCAAACCTGCTTCGCTCACGGCTCCTCCCATGAGATGTTTATGTAGTTGGGTTCGTCAAGCCATCATCAGGTGTCAAGCTACAGATGCATTCCTCACCATGCCCCCCAAATTCCACAAAGCAACCTAAAGAGCAACAGTAACAATCACGGTAGAAATTGCAAGATGCGAGAAAGCACTGCAAGAAGGTCATACACAGAGGTGGGCCCGTATATATCGTGTATCTGGATAGGTCTACGAGGTTGTAGGCGGCTGGCGCCGCTGCGAAGTCCGCAGCTTTCGCACGATTTGCTATGCCGACCCTCAGCCGCTTGGGCTGACGAGTAATGGCAATCTATAGAATTTTAGATGATGGGTAATTGATACAACGGGCACAGAGCAGGAAGGCCTTTGCTTTGGGCTTTTACAACGTGATGGAATTTTGGGCATCCAAGGATTCAGGATCTCGTGTGTTGAGGATTTGGATCTCCAAGAGATGTGTGTGCGTGTGTGTGTTTATTTTCAGACTCCGTGGTTTTGCCAGTGCTTACTTGGCATGGAATTTCCGCAGGCATCCATGTGGCCCATTCTAGCGCAAGCGAGGGAGCCTTAGCAGCCTATATAAGAGCCGAACGAGTTTCGGAGGCATAAAGCAGTGAAGTCCTTCAGATGATGAGCTCCTACCTGGAGGGAATTGAACTGCCACCCTCAAGCGATGAAGACGAGGAAGGTGAGGACGGCCTGCAACCGGAGTGCGCGCCTTTGCCCTTCCTTCGGTTCAAAACGTTTCAAGTTGACTGGCCACGAATAAGTTTTGTTTACACAGACTGCGATGAAGTGGAGATTCACAGCCAGTGCTTCCTGCCTGACGAGCTCCCTCAGGGACTTTATTCTGATGCACCACTTAAGCAGGTGGAGGTTGCAGTGCTACACATCGGTCTGGTAGTGTTAGCCTGGTATTGGATGGCCTGCGGCCACCAGCGGGTAGTGATCAGTGCTGGGTACCTAAATGACGAGCAGGTGGCGTGGTGGAAGTGGTTCTACGCACAGTGCTTTGCAGAGTTTGCAATCGTCAATGGATTCACCGAAGAGCAAATTCGTGTATCGGTTGAGGTCGATGCACCACAGCCAGTCGACACTTGCTGTTTGGTCCATGGGCCAGAGCGGAAACCCACACCGTCCAGTGACTCTGGCGAGGCACGGGTTTTGTGCCTTCTGGGTGGGGGCAAAGACAGCCTAGTAGTGCACCAGATGCTACAGGATGCAGGCGTCACATCGCCAACTTGGCTCTATGTAGGCGATGGGCGCAAGGAGTTTCAAGGCAGCTGGCGCCTGCAGACTGTCGTACAGCGATCTGGATCGCCAGTGCTGGTGATGGCTCACGACTTCCAGACTGAAGCCCTGGCAAAGCTGAGGAGGTCGCGGCGGCTGCAGCCATGCGGCCACCCGTGGGCTGCACTTGTTGGCTTCGATGCCGTGCTGGTGGCCATACTCTCTGGCTTTGACTACATTGCCGTTGGAAACGAGCGTTCGGCAAACTATGGCAACAATCTCCGTGTGGGAAGCATTGAAGTGAACCACCAGTTTGACAAGAGTTTCGATTTTGAGTCGCGCATGCATAGATACATCCGTCGACACTTGGCCCCCAGCGCCTATTACTTCTCAGCCCTCCAGCACCTCTGGGAGGTGCAGATTGCTTGGCTATTCTGCCAACGCTCGGCTGATTTCCTAGATGCTTTCATGAGCTGCAATGACAGTAACGGTTTGAATGAGTGGTGTTGCGACTGTGAGAAGTGCTGCTTCGTGTTTGCGTTGCTTGCGGCCTGGCTGTCATCAGCGGAGATTGCCAAGTATTTCGGAAAGAATTTGCTTGAGAACCCCAAACTCTTGCAGAACTTCCGAAGCCTTTTGGGCATAACATCGCAGGATCCGGGTGGGAGGACGGCCGTGAAGCCTTTCGAATGTGTGGGAACGCCAGACGAGGTCCTACTCAGCCTTTGGCTTGCACGCGAAGCTTCGAACTTCTCACCAGATGGACTTCCACTCGCACTTGCCTCCCTGCCCCTGGACGGGGGGCAGGAGTGTGTGGATCTCCTTAGCCAGTACAATCCTGAGAACTTGCTCCCGGAATGGCTAATCCCAAAACAGGGCGCGGTAGAGTCTCTGCAGGACAAGCTTGCTATTCAGGGTTCCGCTACACTCGAGCAGAAGTGGCAATCCTTCTGGAGTGATGCGATGTCGGAGACGTTGAAGATACGGCAATGACTTCAAGCTGCATCTCGCTCAGAGGTAGCTTTTCGATCTCGTGAATGTGCCTTGGTCAAGATGCTTTTCGCCTGGCTCCTTGCCATCAAAGGCATGCCCACGGACTTCGCCTTTGTCCCTGATTGTCTCGGAGCCTTTTGAGTTACCCTAGATGAGCCCAAGCCTCGATGGGATTGTTCAAGACCGCCTTGATGCGGATAATTGGGAGAGTTGCACGAATTCCCTGATTGATTCCATGATGACTCCGGCTTATGGTCAGAGGTGCTGTGTTGTTCCACCCTTAAAGTAGCTGCCGCAAGCCAGACAGACCAAGAGCGCCAGCTCACTCACAGAGCAGGCCTGGCTAGAGACTTGGGCAGCGAAGAACGGCAAGACGGAACCGGCAAGAACCAGAACGAGAATTCACCGAGTGCGAGGGCAGCACTCTTAAGGGCCTTCGAGAAGAGCTCCGCCGACCAGGTCCTGCCACTTCTCGTGAGTTGGTGCGTTTCGGCGAGCTTCATGCAGTTTGGATAGCTGTCGAGCCTGAGCCCAATGTGACCATCTTTTTCATTATCGGTGTCCTCGGAGTTGAGCAGAGAGTGCAATGCAGAGCGTTCGCCCAGCTGCACAGAAGCATGGACCCGCCTCCGGAACGACGATCTGATGAGAGTCTGCTTTGTCGAAGCAGAGCTCTCAGCCCTCAACTTCGAGGCATTGCGAGGTCTGCCAAGTGAAATGCCGTGGCATGTTCGTTTCTGTGACAGACTTTGAACCTGCAAACTTGGCAGCAGAACTGGCACAATGCTCCAGCTAAGTTGTTGCTAAAATTGCGTCACCTGCGCCGGGTTTTGGGCCGGCATGCAACGAATGTTCAAGATCAGCTTCAAAGCACAGGGTACCCTGAACAGACTCACAAACGCGGCCAAGGCGAGCTCAAGCGGCGCCAGGCCAAGACCGTCAGAGAGAAGTGGCTGCTGGGTCGCAACCGAGTTTCATCATTTTCCGACAACTACGGGTGAAGAGGGCCGTCGAATGAGGTTCGTGGTCCAACCTGAGTTTCCCTCCGTACAATGGACAGCGACACTCTTAGCCCACACCCCAAATCTTGTTTGATCCCGGTTCTCCCGATTTTTCCTAGAATGGCTTTGGGTACTGTTTACAGTGTTATGGGGTTTCGGTGTCTGGTTGCGACCCATCATGAGTCAGGCGTCGGCAAGTTTGGCATTAGGTGCTTTTGGCACAATTCGATGATAGGTCTTCTTGAGTGACTCTTGAAGACACGGGCACTGTTGAAGCGCTGCACAACCATGAGGTGGGAAAAGGGGCCGACCCTTCCTGGTGAGGGCTGTACGCCGGCACAGCGACGACTAGCAGATGACAAGGCATTGCTTATGTCGCAGATGTCGGAGCTCTGCCAATGGCAACATACCTGTGTGCACTGTATGCCTACACATACGCACATGGACCAGAAGCGATCATTGATAATTAGTGTAGGGGCACTATAGGGGGTCAAGATCATTTCTGAAAGCTCCCAGCATTCTGGATTCAGCCCTTGAGCGGCCCTGTCAGCCGACGTCTTGCTGCGAAGGCACACTACACGGGAGTTTGCCGCTTGCTGCAGGCCAGTTCCGCGTTTCTTGGTTCTTGCTGATAGGACTCTGTCTGTTGGAGTGCCAGCTTTGTATTGTTCGTTCGGGCCCGGCAGAATGTGATTGAAGTACCCTGCTTGATGCAAGTTGCGCTACATGGCTTAGATGGGTGTGGCTTGAGTGCAGTGCCTTTTCGGCTTTACTTGAGCTGCTGGCAACGGCACAAGGGAGCGTTCACGCATGTGGCCATGTGCTTGAGACCTGGTCGTGGGACCGCTTTAGGTACTTGCAGTGGTTGCTTGATTCCGCGCGGACATTTTGGCTCATTCTCGTGGGTTGTCATCAAAGCTGCTAGTACACCGCAGACAGCACAAGATCAGCAACCAACTACGAGCACGCACAGCTAGTTCTCGATGAAGCTTGAGAGATGGACTTGAGCACTGCAGTAGCCTGGTAACAAGCCAAGACCGACCGTGAAGCACGGTAAGGATTTAATACTCGCTGCCCTGGTTTATGGTGGATATAGAGGGAATCCAGTGACTGATGAAGAAGTGCCTGGACATGAATGCAGTAAGTGAGGGGTGGGGGATAGCGGTTTAGCTGGGAAGGGGATGGGTCATCATACCCCCGAGCACAAACAAAAGCTGCTCGCAACCAGACCTCATAAAGCCCGGCATTCAGCGGAAGCGGAAGCTTGATGCACTTGTGACATCGTCTCGGAGCAGGCTCCACCAACCTGAATTATCAGAATTTGACCATCTTGTGAGAACTCTAACTGGCTGCTGCACTAGGGAGAAGCCGTGGCAGAAAGCAGGTCAAAGCATGGACTCGCCTGAAGCATAGAGGAGCGGCCGTTTACGCACGTGGAAGAAGTTTGGCCTCGAAGACTGCCCTAAGGCTACCATGAACTTCTCGCCGACTGTCCAGACGACCGGCCAGGACTGAGAGTCAAGAGCGGTGTAAAGGGTTAGGGTTTTGGGTTTTAGGGGCTCAAGTAATGGGGATTTGCAGTACGATCAGCAGAAGTCTTGCTCCATGCAGGAGCGAGAGACCAAGGGTGGCTTCGTCTATGCGGGCAATGGCCAGCTTGCTTACATTGGCCGATTAGTCTTGGGCGGTGGGGCGGGGTTAGCCTCAGTTGACCACAGGACGGGACTTCAAGATATCATAGGGGAAGACGAGCGGTGCTACTCAAGCAGGAGCTCCGCCGCGCATGTCGAGGTTCGGAACATGTGGACCAAAGTCCAACTGAAGTCCCATCTCTGCAACGTAGCAGCTTGAGGCAAGGGCACCCACATGTGGCGGCTCAAGCAGGCCGCTGAGGGTTGCCGGGCAGACATTGTGTGCGGTAGTGGCGAGTGAGCTTGACTCCCGAATCCCTCATCGTTTCAACTGTGGTCTCAACTGTGAGCAGGAGCGACCGGACCTCTTCACCGAGAAAGACCTGCCTGAGGCCGGTTGAATGCACCCCTGTTGCCTCTTTTGTCCGGTAGGAGGCAGCCTCAGCAGTGCCTGTGCTATGCTCGGCTCCTGATGAGGAAGAGCAGATCCCGAGCGGCTTTGCCACCTGCAGCACTGCAGGGTGGCTGTACAACAAGGACTTGCGACGCATTGGACGAGCTGCAGTCATGTGCTTTGTACTCGGATGCTCTGAGGGTTTTCACGAGCACTCATTATTGAGTCGGAGCTATGTCATAACTATACCCTCAAGCGGCTTAGGAAGTGGCACTTTGGTGCGTGGTCCTTGAAGTAAACCCGGTTGGGTTCGGCGTACTGAGTTGGCTAGTGAAGAGTGTGGGAAGCACGATGTCTACTGCAGCATCGGGAAGTCCCGACGGGGTGTCAAGGTTGAAGTTGATTTACGAGGCTCCGAGGTCACTTGCGCAAGCCCCATGCTGGGCACATGCGCTCTACAGGTGCACATACAGCCAGAACCGCAAGTGCCGGCTGCACCACCCACAGCCCCGCCCCCATCAACCTTTTTTCCCCCGCGCAGTGAGGACAAGGACATCTACTTCGAGTAGCTTGGATTGGCAGAGTGGGATTACCGCTTGCACAGCGATAATCGCATTATGCTGGCTTCACAGGATCCTCGTGACTAATCCCCAGCGTGCGACGGTTAAACGATCCGAGCGTCTTGCTGAAAACTTGCAGGCTGAAATCCAAGCGACGGTTCTGGTTCGACGAATCCACCCGGGTGCACCGGTCACTCCACGAAGGGGAGGTGCCGAACAGTTCGGATGAATTGAGTTGCTATGCCACGCTGTTGTCGTATTGGATAAATACGTGGTGTCTTGGTTGTCTGCAAAGCCTTTTGGAATTTGCGTGCGGTGAGGGGGTAGATGATACAGTGTCAGGGATGGTGTTTCAAACTTTGACACATCTGGCCTGTCAGTTGAAGACTTTTCCTTCTCCCATTCTTAAACTGAGCGCTGCCTTTAACTTTAAACTGTTCTTTACCTGCAAGCATGTACAGGACAAGTGTGTCACACTGCTTTAAGCACGCAGAGCCTGTTGAACCAGGCACTTGATAAATCCCAGTGGCAAGACGATGCACCCGTGTGAGGCAGTGTCGGTAGGACACGTACTTCGACCAGTGTCACATGTCGCGTGAAGTTATGAAGCAACAGTGTAGAGGTATGCAACTGTCATGCATCGCACCATTGAAGTTTCTGAAGATATGCAGCTAGTGCTTTCATACAACAGCCCTCCAACAGAGATTGATTCTGCTGAGATGGAAGCCTGCGGTCCATAATTCTACACCAGGCAACTTCGCTTTGCCTGTCTGCGGGAGCATCGGCCATCTCTGCCAATGCTATGCCGATGACGAAGCACATCGTGGTTAGCAGCCCAGGAGTGCTGAGTGTTCACCTGGGAATCATTTAGTCAATCTTATTATAGCATTCCTCCATATCCAATTTAGATACAGTACCCTACTGTAAGTTACCTAATATGCAAGGTTCTGCAAGGTTTAGGAGCCTGTGAGACTGGAGGGCACTCCCTGTGCCCTAGAGACATCCTCATGCCTAGCGACCGCGATTCAAGCGCTAAAGATGACACACCACTGGCCCAAGGGAAGCACGTTTCCATGAGGTGCCCGACATCCACGGTGCGGCCAAGGCGTGGCACCCGTGCAGCTTTCGGGCCTCCACGCACCCCTGACTCCTAAGAAAAAGCAGTAAACCCCCCACTGCGCTGTTGGCAAGGTTTGAAAAACTGAGTCCAAGACCAAGACAGCCGTCTCGAGATTTCCGCCTGCCCAATGTTAGTGCGACGCCGTAACACCGAAGACTGTTGTTTTCGGACTGCGGCTACTTCGGAGGGCCTCGTATATGGAAGCGAGAGCTGTATCCTGCTCGAGGCTTTTGTTTGTCTTTCTCACAGGGTGTTGACCTTTGCTCCGGATGTGGATTTGGGTTCTTCAGCTTGATGCCAAGGTGTAGTCACTGACTCCAGGCCCTCCGGCGAGACTTCAGCCATTTGGATCGTCCGGCCGGCGCTTTGGCCGTGCTCGGCCTGTTCCTCAAGAAGGGATATAGCCGGCGCAGGACGGCTTCTGTTATGGAGTTATATGGAACCTCTTCAGGCTCGAAGAATCTCGAAGACAGGAAGGGATTATGTGTGTGGATGAGCCTCGGCATGGGCGCGGGCACCCACCCCCAGTACGAATTCGACACCTGCTGGATCCTGAACCCTACAATATACTAAGCCTCATCCTGCTGCGCTTGAATCTACATGTGAAGGCTCTCGTCTTCCAAGAGGGGACTAGACGATAGGCGTGTCTTCGGGGAGCCGTGATATCCAAATTCCAATGACTTTCTTCTCATTCTTCCGTCACCTATTTCTATGGCATTTCGTCACCTGTTTCTATGGCAGCATCATCGCGAGAATTTCGGTTTCCCTTCTGACGCCTTTCACGCTGTGCCCTTGTTGCCATGTCGCGAAAACTTTCAAAGACTCAGGGACGGGTCCGTCTCAAAAAGGATCCTGCCGCCTCGGATTTTCGAGGGTCCCTCTACCGAGGTGCGGGCTCCGGTGCTGCAGCGCCCGAGGCGGCCGCGCGGCTTCTGCCGGACCGGCTGTCCGACATGGCAGAAAGTCCTTAAAAATCAAGAGGGTTCAGGGGCTGGTTGGGACTGCACGGCTCCTGAGCTTATGGTTTAGGAATGTTTAGGGTAACATGCCCTGCATTGAAGGCTTCCTTCAAGGAGTGCGGGTTTGGTGGAGCTCTGGCCATGAGGTGAGCAACACCGACACGCTGAGGGTAGAGAAAGTCCTTCGCATGGTATTGTGTCTGTGATTTCGTATGTGTAAAGCACTTCGTTGCTGCACCAGCTGTGTGCCGCTGAACTGATGGCTCAACTTAGGGGCCCCTTGAGTACTCATTGCTACGCAGTTGCTGATGGCAGGAAAAAGCACGTGAG